>JBAJNP010006540.1:0-25284 GCA_036877545.1 Yasuhikotakia modesta | reverse complement strand
GGAAGGAAGGGAAAAGAGGGATCATCTTTGTAAAATCCTTGTTCTTGTGGCCCAGTTTGTTTTGGCACTTAATTATAGAGTGTTTAGAGCACAGCTAATCTGCTTCCACAGCTTGAGCGTGGCACTCAACAGATGACTTCTCGTTGAGTGTGTCCAAACAAATCAGAGGTGTGTGAGCAAAACAAAGAGCCAATGGAGTGGCAGAGCCCCATTTCACACCTCATTTGAAAAACAAATTGAATGAGTCTTCCAGACTCGCAGTCGGATCAAGGAACACTCGATAAAGTTGTTTTCCCTCTCTTCCGCAACACTAATTCTATTCCGGATCACTCTCGCATCCACGCTAAAACACTCATCAAACTAACCAGGATGGAGAAAGTAACAGAGCGAGAGAAGGAAAAAGCACCAACGCTATCAAATTTATGGAATTCTTCCTGGGAATTCAGGTCACAAAAATTTCCTGCATTTGTCTATGAGGATCTGGGCACCATATATCACACAGACCTTTTAAGAATTTATTTACCCAGCCAGTGCTCTCCGTGCACCCGCATTTCCTCTGCTTTTTTTCCTCAGCTCAGGAAACGGTGCTGCTAACGCCATGTGATGGGCACATAAATCCTGAGTCCTTTTAGAGCAGTTTGCTAATTAGCATCCCACTATTCACAGGCACCTAAATTATGATGCATTAAATAGAAAAAAAGGGAGCTAATTTACAAGCTCTCATTTACAATTCAACGACAACAAAAAATACAAAACCAAACCCCCACAGCAAATTGAACAAATCTAGGCCCATAATCAAACAACAATCCTTTGTAATCGATCTTGCAATGAAGCACACAAATATTCATGCATTTTTAATCTTCTTCTTTGTAACAATTCATGACTTTAAACTGGTTATAAAAAAGTGTGGGTTTTACTTAATATACCATGCTAAAGGTGATAATAGTTTATTCTAGCGCTAACATTCTAATGTGCAAGACTATAAATAAGCCATTTGTAGGTTGACTTTTTAAAGAGGGTAAACCTTGTGGCTTTATAGTGCTATCAAATGTTGCTTTGTTTGTTTGAACACTTCAACATGTTCACTGAGCTAAACAAACCCCCGACCCAGCTAACAGGGAACATTCTCAGAACGTTGGTGAACATTCTTTAAATGTTCTCTCAAAGTTATGTAAAACATTCTTGCGGTAATATTAGCAGACAAATATTAATAAATTTGGATATTTTGGATGTCCCTAAAACTTTCAAAATAACATTTTTGTTACTTAATGGAAATGAAATTATTAGCTGGAAAACTTGTTCGGAAACTATTATTTTTCAATTCCATTTGATACAGCTAGTGGTACAGAATTGACGCACTTCCTGTTTAATACACTAACCACAACACAGGGTGAGTTCCAGTTAGTTCTCTAGTACTTCTATAACTCGTAGTGCAGATTGAGTGAAGATGGTTCACAGCCACAGGTTTGTACCAAATGTACATACAGGTACATTCCTTTCGTATCTGTGCAAACGTGTCTGGGATGCAGCGAACCTCTAGATTCATTCCGGCTGCTCCAAAGACTCTCATTGGCTATTTCAAGCATAATCTCTGTATTCATACACATGCACAGCTCTGTGCTCTGCAAATAGTCATCTCCTCACATACGCACAGACACGTAGACGGGTCACGGGAAGATGTGTGGAGCACAGCAGCAGAGACGCTGTAAACATTTAATTGTAATGGAATTTGTAATTTGATGATGCTGTAATGTAGAGGTCAGGGAACGAGAGCTTCAATAAAACAGCACGTGCTCTCTCTCTCTCTCTCTCTCTCTCTCTCTCTTTCTCTCTCTAATACATCAATCTACAGCACTGCAGTTTCTGTTGCTCTCATTACAGTGAAAATGACTATGCAAATGTAAATCTAGCATCTCATTGTTTTCAGTCTAAAGTTTCAACCAGGCATTTTACAGGATTTTTCTATCTTCTGTGTAACATGATAAAGAATGGATTTTTTTAAATTGAACATTGCAAAGAATTGTCCTGGTCTCTCTTTTATTTCCAATTACAATTAATGAGAACCAGAGGCCTTTTAACCTTCAAAAGAACAGAAAATTACTATAAAACTACTAAAAAGTGCTACAAATAAAGTTATAGGTTTTGGAATAACACAAAGATGAGTAAATAATTACATCATTTCTGTTTTGTGTGAATTTAAATCAATTCGCATTTATTTGTATAGCGCCTTCCACAATACACATTGTTTTAAAGGTGCTTTACAGAAAATGAAAGTTGTACATGTGAACTATTCTTTTAAATGGTATGTGATCCCTACAACTGGGAATTTGGGAGATCTGGGAGTTCCAGTAATGAGCAGCCACGGGCTGTTAAATATGGCCCTGCCCCTATAGCCACCTCTCTCTCAGTGTGAGACCATTAACAGCACGGAGCACAGCCCTAAATCAGCAGCAATCAGAGCAGTGCTGGTCTGGACTCCTCATTACACACACACACACACAGCCATTGTCTGACCATGCTGTGCCCCAGACGCACTCATCTGTCATGAGGGAGGAAACACAGATAAGAAGATCTGAGAGGAGTAAATGCGAGCAGCAGACCTTATTAATACGCACAAGCGCGGGGTCGATAAAAGCCATGTCCACAGCTATCAGGGGCCCTTTATGGCTTAAGGAGCCAACCGTCATCAGTCAATTTAGTGTGTTATTTCACATCCTAATGATAAAAACTGCGTCAGGAAAGGAAATGCTGCCGTCCGGCACTGTGGAGGGGTCCTCACACAGAAGGAGGAAGCCATGTTGTGGCAGGACCACCCCATGTTCCTCCCACACGACACTCTCATACACCTTTCAGAACACGCCGATGACCTCTGACCTCACTTCCTGGCTGGACTCAAATCGTAAACAGATGAGCTCTCAGCCAGACTCTGCTCTTGAATTTGCTACAGCCTGGTCACCATCCATCCACTGCCACTTAAAGTCAAAATATGGCCGTTAGTCAATCAGGCTTCAATATACAAGACATTTATGCAAGTTACTAGTTGTTCGGGATTAATGATTATGATTAATGATTACTATTAATTTTTAAACAATTTCAGCTAGAAAATTGTATACCTATCATGAAAATTACATTTTAAACCTGCAAAACCGTAACTTTCAGACCCAACAGCTCAAATTATAAATCATTATTTTAAACTTACCATTGAAAAAGCTATTCTGATCTCTGAACTGATCTATTATGTACTTGCTTAATAACTGATCTGTGGTATTTTTTTTAATTCTTTAAAAAATATCAATTGCAACTTAAAGATAATTTAATTTTCATGGCTTTACCAGTTTGAGAACTCAGTATGGCTTTATCAAAAACAAATTCTCAATAATATAATGCCAACAGATATATCATAATGCCCTCAGTAAGCAGGTCAAAGGTCACTCCAAAAACAATCTTAAAGACCAAATACACTCTCCACATATTACAACTACAATACCAAACATCATCTGGTTATATAACATCTGCATTATCAGTCAATTGTTCATTTAATAACTCCATAAAATGTTACAAAGATTATAATTAAATCATAGATAATGATTAAATTGTAATAATGTGCACTGTTGCCCAATTTCTAAAACATCATTACACCACAGTAATATAGAAAACTCTCACAGAACAGATCTGAGGAATCAACATGTATATTCAGCCCCATCTCTCAAGCTGACAGCCTATTAAAACACAACAAAAGAGGTAAAGCTTTAATGCTTGATATAATTATTCCTACTCAATTACAGATCAATACTGCACAGTTTGCACATGCACCAATATTCAATAACTTTCTTTGCCTTATAATTTCTGCATCTGTTTTTTTCCCAGCATCCCCTGTTTTAAAGGTACCAGCACTTAAGGCACTGAGCAATTATGGAAATGGAACTCAGCATCCCTCCATCTCTCTCTCAGAAGCAGCAGCGGTTTGACGGCTAATCGATGAGCGCTCTCCTAAGAGCAGCGTGGTGACCTCTGACCTCAGTAAGCCCCGCGTCTGACAGCTGACAAAAGGAGAGCTTTATTTGACTGAATTAGAAAATTGCATCATTCCATTTCGCCTCATGGACAAAAAAAAGTGGGGAAGTGGAAGGTGAGAGAGGGAAACAAAGAGGGAGAAGGGGACGAAGCAGAGAATGGCTGCCATTCCTAAAACAAATACAAGCCTAGATCAGAAGTCAGGACAGGAGAAACAGGAAGTTATGTAAGTGCTGCGGTGCTACATTTATTTATCTGTTTTATTTCCTTTTGCCTCCCCAACTACATGTAAACACAGAGCATGTAAACTGCTCAGGGGATAAAACTCAACCTGTCAGAGCAAAACAATGAGATATTTGTGAGGTACATGGACCAGCTGTTTTCACTAGAGATAACAGAACAACAACAACAACCAGGAATAAGCAGATCACTACACAGCTAACACTGGCCAACATTCTCTAAAAGTTCTTGAGGTTTTGTTGTGGGTGGGGCTTCCCAAAACAACCCCACAGGAATAGAAACTACGCAACCATCAAAATGTACTGTCACTCATTGCTTGTGGTCATGACTGGCCATTTTATTGTGTCATTCCAGGTTAGGACACACTGTGACGTGTAAAAATAGCTGTAACGTGTAGCGAGTTAGCGAGTCCAGGTGAAGGGTTAGAGAAAGAGAGAGAAAATGAGACTTTTGAAGATGGATTAAAAGGAATTCTAAATGAGCTCCATATATACAGCAATTAATAAATGTGAACACGCTGTCCTAACAGTAGCAGGATATATGTGCAGATTGCCATGTACCGGACGTGTTTGTTGTTTCTGGGCTCTGGTGCTGTGTTGTCAGGGCTCAGTGGATCATGCGGGGTGGAGGGGAGTGTTATAACAACAATGCAGACCACAGTGGGAGGCTGTAGTCCACTTCCTGTCCAGTGCATGCTGGGAAGTATCAAATGCACAGACACCACCATCCTAAACAAAACAACTCTCCCTATAATTCTTACACAACAATAACTGACAGTTGTGCTGCACCATATATTTCTGCCCAAAAATACCTTGTTGAGGCCTCAAAATGACCCGTGTGTAAATCTAGCCAATATATATTTTCATATGAGGTGGAGGCATCCTAATTTGGTAGCATTTTTTCTCTCCTTGCCACTGTGCTTTTATTTTCCTTGCTCATCTTTTCTCTTGGGTCTAAAAATTTCCTGCACATAATGCCCTAAATAGCTGATGGACAGCCTCTGGAGAACTGGGACATAATTCATGTGGGTCAGTGTGGCTCTCACAATCTCTTTACAAACGTGAACAAAAAGAAGATAGAAACATGAGCAAGTGGAGATAGGAAGTCAGATTTAGGCTTTATGAATGAAGAAACCTGAGAACGGGACAGTGGACGTTCAATCGGCTAAAGAGAAAGCAAAAACACAATATGATGACGATTCTATATTATAGTGGAACTTCAATAGAAGTCTTGGGTGTCGCACACACACGGCTAACTACACCAACAGCGTTGGGATATGGAGTGATATTACTGGGAGTAAATGGCTTTAGCAAAGAGGCTAAATATGTTATGAACTACCACCTACATATCAAAAATCTAAACTTTGCCCTTTGCCCTCACAGAATACCAGTATAAAAGCGCTCTGTGTTGCAGATATGAGTTCAGGTGAGCTCTCAGTGAAGGTGAGAAAGCAGCTCTGAATTCACTCAGTACTGAACTAACATGTCCATCTATTTTTCATCCTCTGACCCTTTTGTGATTTAGAATATTCTTCACAACTCTCTCTCTCTCTCATCCAGCACTCTGTAACCTGATCCATCCATTTACTCTGCCAGGGGCTGCCACTCTCTCTCTCTCCCATTGTGTGTGTGTGTGTGTGTACGATAACACTAAGGCTTGTGTGCAGAGATGGACCCTGACATCACTTCGCAAGGACTTCAAGGCAACCAGAAAGCGTTCAGCTATTAAATTGGACAAGATTTGCATTTTTATTTCTACATGCACATTAATAATAAAGATGTGCATCACCTCTCTGGTACTACATCACTTGCATACTGAAAGCACTGCTCTACTCTTACCAAATCGTGTAGCTCAGCAGGTAAGACATGCATTTGTAATTCAGCAGCTCAGGATGAAGCTAACACCCGGGCCGGGGAGGTGCAGACAGACTCAGAGACGGTCAGGCTGACGTACGTCTGTCTGAGAGCCATTGGTCCTCTCTCCTCACTGAACACTAAAACACTGAAATCTGATTACATGTGGAGGGTGAAACAGATGAGAAATGAGAGACGCCTCCACAAAGCTTCTGCTGGACAAATGAGTGTGTGTGTGTGTCTGTCTGTGTGTCAGCTTTCTTTCCTAATCCACAATTGTGGCTCTAAAAAGAGGCAATGTTGTACGGTACTATGCTGACATTTTGTTTGTTCAATATATTGGCCAAAATGTAACAATCATAATGCAGCCCTTTAGTGAAACATAGATTAACAAACAGACATAATGTGATGAAATAAGCAATTATGCAGTTCATCAGTGGTGTATCATGCATTCCCAGAGACAAAAGCTCACAGTCTGACTAAGTTCTAATGTCTGACTAAGCAAAAATATCAAACATTCTTTTCCAGTTAAACACGCACTCAGTTCTCACAAATCATGATTTTATCTTGTGCATTTGAGCTTCTGTAAGTAGCTCATACAGTTGCATTAATGCCATACTTTGCAATGAGTGTGTGTGCGTATTTGAATGCATAAAGAGTGTGTGTGTGTATAAAGAGAGCTAGTGTCCGCTACAAGATGAAAGCTCATTGACGTTTAAAAGCAGCTTCGACCTCTGCCTGCATCTGGCTGTCAATCACAGTTACCCACAGTCCCCTGAGGCAGTTTTGCCCGGCCCCAAGAAAAAAAAATAAGATGAGGAAAGGAGAGAGAAAGAAACATCAGGAAAATAACAGGGAGGAAGCTCCAGGCCAGCTCAGTGAAGCCATCAACACCTTAGGGCTGCATAATCATCTGCTACTCAGCAACTCTGCTGGTCCGCAACACACATTCACTGTGCACTACACTACCCACAATCCTCTGCCCTTAGGGCCAAATATATAGTATGTCAATCAAATTGTTAAGTATACTGACAATGCACTTTAAGAAACAACACCTGCTCCACTACTCATTTCTATATTTGTTTTGGGTATACAGAACACAGTGACACACTGACAAACTCCTTCCTTCCCATTAAAGCTTTTGCTAATGAGTTTTTGATTGAAGTATTGACATATATTGAGCAACTGCAGAAACAAAAATGCTTGAAGGCAAAGCTCATGAAAATTAAAATGTCAATTTACTTTCGCTTAAATGCAAACCTATATGTCTTTTTTTTTATTTTTAATGTTGGTGTGGCCTTTTGGATTATAGCACACAAGTCAAATGGACAGAACCATTTATTTCCATTGACTTTTAGCTTATGGAAAAAGCCACGGACCAGAACATTCTGCCTAACATCTCAAAAAAAATTGTACAGGATTGGAAAGACATGAAGGTAAATGACAGAATTTCCTTGTTTTGGACAAACTTTTTCTTTAATGGTTTCCACTGCAGATTAAATTCACGGAGCGTGCCATGGAGTTTAGTTATTTATTTTTGTTGGTCAGAGCTGATGTAGAGTTTGGTAATTAGAGAAGCAGACATGCAGCATAATGTAGTCAGTCTCTGACAGTACAAACAAGAGTAACAGTATTAATTTCCAGGTGGGCGCAATCTGAGGCACACACACAGACAGAAACGCTCTCGGGTCCAACGGCAAAATGGCACGTTCGGTGGTAAACGTATATTTGAGCCCCGTCTGTCTCTGAAAAGGCTCGGTATTTGGTGTGACACTAATGAAACACGCTCACATTCAGGCAAACGCTGATTTGGACAACCATACAATGATGTCCATTGAGTTTTGAGTGTTTGCTGGGAGAGGATTAAACACCTCCCCTCATGATAACGGTGTGGGAGGTGTGTGTGTGAACAAGTGATGAGGTAAGTGAGAGGTTTTAAAGAATAAAGAGGACATATCTGTGGAGATATAAATAGACAGATTAGTGACAGAGAAATTACAGTGTGTGTGTGTGTGTGTGTTTAAAAGAAAGGTGATCTTCATGCAAAGCTAGGGAAAGGCCATAAGCTAGGGGAAGGGGTAAAAGAAGACACATCTGTGCTTAACTTGCTTCAGGGCAAGTCTGTTCTCTTGTGACACCTTTTAAGCACACACACACTCCCATTCAAACACTTCCAATGTTATGAGCTTCAGTAAAGGGGGCACTTTTTAACAATAAACTATAATTACTAAACAATAAGTGCTAAGCGGTTACAAAATCTCTCACTTAATAATAATTGTGTGTATGACGTATAAACGCATTGGCAATACATAAAAAACCTACGCGCCGTCCAAAATGTAATATTTGTTTCTAAGGAAATGTAATGAAAATAGGGAAACCCTGGCCTGCCAGTAAACTAAATTAGCATCTAATGCAAATGAGCGGGGTGCCTAATGGTGGAACAGGTGCAGGCAGGGCCCCTAAATGAGATAAATGAATAAAACATCCCTGGGCACGCCTGTGAAAGCTGACACAAAGTCAATGGCATGAATTATTCAGCAGGCAGTCGAGGCTGCGTGCTGCTGACCTCTCACCACAGGAAGTGCATCCCAAACACAACAAACCACAACAATGGACTTCAGACACGGGGGTTCCCTCTGTGCAGCTCACGCAAATACACAGAAACCCACTGAGTGGTACACAATGCTAAATATAGATCTATGAAATCTTGGTTGGCCCCTCCATATGGACAAGAGACATCAACACTGAATGTAAAGCTGACTAACTAATTGCATTCTGTCTGTATTCTGTAAACCACTGGATCTTCTAAGCATCCAGTGATACATTGTCCATATACTTTCTTTTCCTCTTTGTGTGTGTGTGTGTGTAGAACTAATAGGATTAGTGGAGTCCCCCAGTGTCCCTGCGTGAGAGCATACAGTAGAAAGCGGCAGAAAAGGGATGTTTTCTCAGCAGGCTCCAACTGGGGAATCAGAAACTGCTCTGGGTGGACTTCAGAAAACACTGTAAAATTTAAAGGTATAGTTCACCCAAAAATGAAAGTTCTGTCATTGCTCACCATGATGTTGTTCCACATCTATGGCTATAACTTTTATTCTGCAGAACACAAAGGATAGATTTTTGGAAGACTTTCCAAGCTCCTCTTTTCTATATACTGAAACTGAATATACACAAACAGGAATGAGACCACAGCTAACATCCAGTCTTTAGTGGTTATTGAATGGCTTAAAAAGTTCTAGACTATGTTTGTGATGCTTTTATGATGTTTGGAGTTTTGCAGTCTTTGGTCACCATTCACTTTCATTATATTTTGGATAAACTACCCCTTTAACTAAGAACACCACGATAAGAACGATTGGCTGAGAAGACAGGAGAGAAGAGAGCACAACTGTTTCTGCAGGACTGGACAGGAAGTCAGCCCGAAGCTGCGATGACATCACCTTCCCCGGGAGGAGCACTTCCTCTCTGACATTCCTCAATCAACACACATACACTCACGAGGAAATGGCATACATCAACAATACCCTCCTAATGAACACACACAAACACACGCTTTCACACACAGTTGCTGAATGAACACTAGCCTAATCTGTGTCACCAGCAGTGTGTGAAACTGAGACAGTTTGGTTACTTTTTTCCTGGTTAATTAGTCATTCTGTGGGTCAGATCTCTGTGTGGAGTGTGTGAAGTGGATCAGTGATCTGGCTGATCTGTGCCTCTTATCTATAAGAGCAGAGCAGAAGACAAACACCATGCCAGGCTTTCCAGCATTGCCCTGAAGGGCAGATTATCATTCCCAGAGACCACAGCCCTCTGCACAAGCCCTGTGTGTTTCCCCAAACAACAGGCTGGACAATCCAGAGTGTTAGAAGTGTGAGATTAAATATGTGTTTGTGCAATTATGACCAAACTAATATGTGCAATTATGACCAAAAATAAATAATAAAATAGTAAAAAACTATTTATGAAAAGTCACAATGACTTATAAAAATGTCAAATGTTGTATGTTTGCCATTATAAAAAAATTTGGGATGGTACAGTTGTTTGGAAAGGGGAGGAACACATACATGGCCACACACACACTGCTGCGCACACACACACACACAGAGGCACGGGCGAGTGAAGAGGAGTGCATGCTCTTCTTTGGGAGTCATCCAGGCGGATGATGGGATTGTTGACAGTGAGCTGCATATCTTTAACCCTGCATTAACTCACAACAGCAGATCTTGGCCTTTTATTATTCCTGCACCGTTTGGGCTTAAGTAGGCCACACATATACACCTATACACACACACATTCACTAACACACAATCACTTATTCACACATACACACACACAAACACACTCCAGAAGACATTTCCACTGCACAGAGGCACATCACCTATCAACAGCTGTGACAGCCCAGCCCAGAGAGTCACACACAAAACACACACACTTTTAAAGCCCCGACACACATTTTCCTCCACCCACACTTTCTGTGTATCTCTTTTAGTGCAAAAGAACCTCCAGCTGACAGACAAATACTCACAGGCAGAAAAAAATTAAATGTTTATCACAAATGCTCTCGTTCACTGTAATACTGTGTTTTCACCACACACACAAACACACAGAGCTCTCCACAGTCTCCCAGTCTTTAATTGCCACACAATAGGGCTACAGACTGGACAGGATTATGTTAACAATGGGAACCCCAGCCTGTTAGGATCATTCTTCGGCCACCGATTCAGAGAACAGCTCTGTGAAATAGAGCCCACTAATCCACTAATGCAAACATACTGCATAATACAGCCCCGTTTCTCACTTTCTCACAATTCAGTTTAATTGCTCAAATGCGTCTCTTTCCTGGCTCAGGCGACCCAAGGTTCTTGGGTTATGTTTAGTTTCAACTATCAACTTTGTCTTTTGTCTTTTCTCCTCAAATTAATTAAGAGAAATACAACTACATACAAAAAGATGTACGTAATGTGGACAGAACAGTCCAGATCATTCCGTATCTTGGCAACAATGTGAGACACTGATCTCTTTTGTAACTCTAGATAAACACATTATCATCTTTGTCTAAATATCAGATAATGAAGATATCTAATTTGTGACTTTGCCTCACATGACAATCTTTACAACCAAATACGTGGGATTTTAAGACAATACCAAGGTTGAAGGTTCGATTCCCAAGGACCTTACATACTCTGTTTATAATAAGTATGTATATAATTAATATAGTACAATAATTGTGACACTTAAAACATACAGTAAAACATACATCATACATCAACTAAAACACTTTGTTGAACCATGTCACTTCCTGTTCTACTTTAATCCAAGCAGAAGGTCAGATCTGAACACAAGAATGATGTGGAGCCAAAGACCTCCATTAAACATTCAGAGAAGGGGCACGTCAACCCAGTTCTTGCGGCGTTTTCCATCCTTTTCTGTGTTATTTCTTTATGGAGTGGATATCCAGATGTTGAAGATTACATCACAAATAAAGCCTTCCAGAGGGGTCGAGGCTCAAAGCCACAGAACTCCCACGGTTACCACGGGAACTCTCTATACTCTGAAATCACTATCAGTGTTTAAGAGTATCCATGGTGATGAAGGCATCGACTGTAATGTTCCCAGGGAGATAGAACAACACCTTTCACCATTACTGTACAGCTTATTGAGCTTCAATTACTCCTAACACACACAATGATAACAGAATGAAATAAAGAGAGAGAGAGCTTTTAAAGGGTCTGAATAAGATGAAACGGGTAGCAGTAAAAAGAAGAGCTGAAGGACTGCTATTAGATGTCAGTGGCCTTTTGTGTCTGTGTCAATAAGAGCAGATTAAAGTATTTGAAATAATCTTACTGGGGCTTTAACAGAGCTCTGAAGGAAAAAAGAAGATGAGCCATCCATCATGACACACATACACATTTAAACATGGAATGAGATCGGATGCAGCCATCCCAGCTAACAGTTTTTGGTTGTAAGAACATTTCCATAACTTTCCATTTTGTTAAGAAAACACTACATGTTATTTAGAAAATTCTAAGGAACATTCAAAACATTTAGACACTATATTTTTTAGACACTATATTAACTATTGCTTTAAAGCAGTAGTCAAACATTGTTAAATTCTGTAACGTTTTTAAAATGTTTCTCTAACAAATTTTAAAAATAAATTATATTAAATTTTAATTGATAAAAATATACTTCAAAAACATTTATTGACCGTGTAGAGAGCTTTAACACAACGTTAGTCAACAGTCTAAGAATGTTCCCTGTTAGCTGGGATCCACCACACACACTCTGAACAGAAAGTTAGCGTACTATATAGAAAGACATGCAGTAGAGCAGTTTTAATTTGATATGGGTAACTCAATTCACACAAATCATATTTTAAAAACCTTCCCAGTATGTCATCTGAGTCTGAATTACTCCAAGAAGTCAAACCGTGAGCCAACAGCCCATGAGCGTTTATCTCTACCCGCTCTCAGCTCACACCACAACATAGGATTTGTTCTTTTAACAATCTAATAAGGCATTGTTAGGTGCCTTTATTTCTCTGACATTCCTCTGGTTTCGCTGAAGTGGCCTGTTGTGCCTTCTTATGAGAGGAACCTAATTAGGAAATCACTTTCATTACTCTTCCAGAAGAATTAGCGCTAGCCTTGCTAATTACTGCTGTAAAACCTAATCAGCTCTTTGAAACAAGACCACACTAATGAGCTCTTATTTATTCAGCTAAATAACTTCAAGGGAAGGAAGACGCTCAAAATCATATTTTTGATGAATTTGGGTGTGAGCGCGTCTGCGGTTGCCGTAATTGATTCTGTTCCATCTTGCGCCTTGTTTGTTGGGAACTTCAGAATATCAATGTGGCCAAGAAAATATTGGTCCAAAATGAGAGTTTCAGTAAACTCCTCCATGTTCCCCCCCTCCTCTCTCTTTTCAAAATGACCTATTTTCCCGTTTTGGAGAGACATGTGACATAGAGGCCTGAACTGTTACTAATTCCTTTTTTATTTGGTGACAATTAATGATGCCCTCACACCTGAGTCTGATGCGGTTTGCAGTGACCTTGAGCAGACGTTTGTAAACCAGTGTCCGCAATCTCACAGGCTACGAGGAGGAGGAACTAGGAAAAGAATTAGTATAAAAAACCTGAAAAACAATAAAGAATAAATAGAATAAAAACATAAGCTAAATGACCAAATTAAAATTACGGTTTCAATCTACTTCAGAAATCATGTTTTAAATTATAATCATTTAATACTATTTGTAACATTATAAATTAAAATGAACCAACATATATTCAATATATGCAAATAAATAAATAATCCCAATAAATCTTCAACCGGTACACAAGGTTCACTAGGGAACTGAAGTTCTTATTCAAGCTGACAACCGCGAACAGCAACAGTGCTGTGACAGAAGGACTTGAAAAAATATTACAGACAACTTTGACTGAAAACAATCACAAAATATGCCAGTGATGGGCAGCCTGTTTGCATGAGAGTGTGTGTTTGTGTGTCGGGTGTAGGTGAGGCCACGTGGCAGAGCGGGGCTGCAGCTGTCTCTGAGAGCTGTGAAGCGTTCTAGCCCAGTGAAGCAGAAATGGGTGAGCCACACAGACACAGCAGCCAGGTAGAACCCTCTCTCTCTCTCCTAAACACACACACATAACACTCTCGCCCACAAAGTTGTGGCAAACCTACAGCTGTGTTCATCTGCACAGGTCACTGACTTTTTAACATAAACACAGATGAAGCCGCACCTTAAACACAAATTATCAACACTTATTAACGCGATAATGTGCAGAAAGCCGTGTTTTTCTGAGCAGTGCTTATTTGAAGGAAGTCTTGCCCCCAATAACAGAGTGACATTGTTGTGTGTCCTTTTAAACAAAAAGGGCAGGAGACATGCACCAGTGCATACAGTGATGGCTGCAGTAGTGTTACAAATCTTCGCTGCTGATTATTCACACATACACACTTCAAATCACAGTACATACTCAACAATCCTGGCAGGGCCTCATAGCAGCAAAGTTTTATAATCAAACAGCTATTTTGTGAATTTCTGGCCCTTCTATTGTCATTGTCAGGTTGTTTTTTGATCACTGGTGAATTTGCTCACACTTTATATTAGGTGTCTTTAAATACTGTGTATTTGCATAAGACAAAAGCATGCACATATTTGATTTAGGGTTGGGGAGAGTGTAGAGTTAGGGAGCGATTCAAGAGTGTAATTACATGAAGACACTTTAAATGTGAATAATATTTAACAACATGTATGTACACAACAGTACACTGTACATTAAGTTTTCTTCTTTATGTTGTAATTAAGGACACCTAATATAAAGTAGGACCATAAATCCTTTACTGCAGCCTTTAATTTGTACTGTATGAGGCCAATAGAGTGTGTGGCCTCATACAGAGCATCCACAGAGTGTTCAGCACCTCTATAGAGCAGCTGCTGTTATAAAATGTGATTCTCTGATGTATTATTCTGTCACCCAGTGATAGAAAGTAATGACTTTTTCAGTGGCGGAAGTCTATGGACAATTGTGTTTCATACTTAACATTTTATACCACATATCGCTTTTAACACTGCTTGCACACTTCCTGTCAGATGAGGTGTGTGATGACTAGTTGACAATATGTTAAAACACACATACAAATATTCAATATCCAGCTCTTACCTGTCGATGATGACCGGGTCAGAGGGCGTCTCGTTCCGGTTGCCACAACTCTTCTTGTCACAGCAGCGGCTATTCGATGGAGGAACAAGGGATGATGGTGAGGAAGAGGAAAAGAGAAAGAGAGTTACTGTTAAACTGGGCGTTACTGCACATATGTCAGCAATGACCTCAAACAGAGTGAGGAGGAGAGAGGTAGCAATTATAAAACAATCGTTCCTTCACTCCTCCAAGGCAGAAAACACTTCTGCTGTACCCACAGTGAACAATATGCTGCCTCTCAGGCTGTGTGTTTGTAATTACAGCTAACAGACTGCCTGGCTCAGAGACAGTTACTGAAGGATTAGAGGTACAGCTGATAACAGGAGAGTTATCAGGTGATGGAGAGAGGAGAGAACAGGATACAGGAGGAGAAGTGAGAGGTTAAGAGGGCACACAAAGGCAAACTATTTTAACACATCTCAAGTCAGATGGAACGGAAAAGGTTTGTCATGTCTTGCAAATGTTTTGGGTTTCATTTACATACATTTTTTAATATAAACATTGTTTCAGTTGTTCAAATGCAGGAATTAAAAGAGATAACAGTTGTTGACATACAGCTGGCTAAAGTTGTTCAAATGAATGTGGATAGCATAGCTCAGATAGTTTGGCCTTAGAACTATTTGATGAGAAACGTTTAGTTTAGTTTCAAAGTGTTGAAAGCTGTCTACTATTATCAGAGTTTATTTCTCTCTTTTTAACCTCATTGGTTTCTAAGAAAAAGAGTGAGAAATCATTGATATCTTGGTTCATTTCATGAAACAGTATAAAATCACAAATATGAAACTTGGTTTTAAAACAAACTGAACACAAGAAATATGAATTTTGCTGTTTTCAGTAATGCACTATAACAGAGAATCAGCTGTGAAACACATTATTTCCTGTTGTGAAACACATTATTTCCATTATTTTCCTGTTATTGCTATTCGTCTTTCAAATGAGTGACTGGTGGGACAGAAGAAGAGATCAAGATGGAGACTAGAGCCTGAACAAGTCAAGGAAGACAGCAGGGTTGGAAAGGAGGAGTTTTACACGGTGTCTTCAGTGGATGGAGGCTGGCGGTGAACAGCAGGGGGGCGGTGGGTTCAGGTTTCCCTGCACAGATGGCAGAGGGGCTTGAATGAGAGAGAAGGCTGGAGGTGTCATGTGATAGGTGCAGTATAGATCTGTGTGTGAGTGGGGCTGCTGTAGACCTGATGGGCTTGATTACATGGTTCAGTCTAGACCCAGTCTGGCCTCCTGGACTCTGTCCTTCATTCACACATAATGGAAGCATTCTCACCACTGTGTTTGTCTCAGAGTTTGTACACCGTTCACTTACACACAGTTGATTTCTCTGTATTGTTTTTTTCTCTTTAAATTTTTACCTCATCTCTCTCTGCTCTTATTCTCTCTTTTTTTCCTCTGAGAGCAGTCAAGTCTTTTGCAATGTTCTCTCAGAACTGGGTCACACAGGAGTCCCAATGGATCACAGGAGCAAAGCATTCTGGGATGCAAGGGGTGTGCACAGATGGATGTGAAACACCAACCACCCAATCATGAGCCGGCAATCATAACCCCCTGCTCCCCGTCAACAATATGTTAATTACTACACGCACACTCTGGCTTTGTTTGGGGATTTTTCCCATCTTCCTGCCCGTTCCGCTCCATCCCAGTGGACCTGCAGGAAAACTGTAATCTTTAATCTCAAGCGTTTCCTCCTGCAGCAGCATCTGAAGAAATTAAATCCAAATTGCTGTATGTAATTACCAGGATGTGGCCCTCACTGATGCCATTAAAGCTAAACTGCCCTTAGCCTGGCCTCTACCCAGCCCTGTACAGGCAGTGCCCTCGGCCTGCTCAAAATAGCCCCCTAAACCAAACAAAGGACCATTTCTCTAACTGTGACCACCCACTGTATCAGTGCCTTTAATATTCTGGCCAAGTTTCATCTGTACAACACAAGCAAATAAAACCTCATCAATCTGTGTGTATGAGGATGTGGAATTTCATCATGAAAGCCCAGAGTTGCTTTTGAGCGATTGTTACCGGCCTTGTTGTTTGAGAAAATGTGTCTCTGTCTCATGCTTGCAGACCCATGCGGCACCATATGGCTAATGGCAAGGCGTACAGCAATTAACAGCCCTGATTAATGGGGAGCAGTCTAATTGCAGACTGGTAATTGTGTCTCTCTCTCAGCACAGACTCAGCATCCAAGCCACTATACAGATGAAGACGGTGAGAAAGAGGAAGACAAAGATGAGAATACCTACCCAACTAACAATTTTAGGCTGTGAGAACGCTTCCTTTACATTGTATAAACATCATTGCTTGGTTAGAAGAATGTTATTTAAATGGTTTTTAATTCTGTTGCACTTATAAAACATTCCACTAACAAAGTTTTATATTTATGGTACATAAAATTTAAAAAAGTTCAACTAACGTTACTGCAGGAACGCTTTTGATAGCTTTGATAGAACTTTTACAGAATGTTAGGCAGCGTTCTTATAATGTTTTCTGTTAGCTGGGTAAGTTGTTTACTCACTTCAAACAAAACATTTCCTATCTGAATGCTTCCTATCTGAAAACCAAGTTATTTAATAAATGCATTTACATTATCTTTGTACTGTACCTCAACTATACGTTTACCCTACAAGTCTATTTTTACTTCTAATAAATTGTAGGAGAAAAATCTGGGACAATGTTGATACTAAAATAATAATTAAGAACTCAATAAAGTTTACTAAGCAATGAAAGTACAACCGCTGATCAAAAAAGCATGTTCCTCTGGGTATACTGCAGACCCCTTCCTGTTCCAATAGAGATATGTACTTCAGATAGGATCTGTGTAATCCTGGAGTGGCAAATCAAAGCTGACGCAGTGAGCCTTTGTAGACATGTATGCTACTAAGTGTTTGTGTCAATTCTGATCTTTAAATCAGCGACTCTATTTTGAAAAAGAGTTAGCAGAAGGCTGTGCGTGCGCCCGTGTGCATATAAAAAAGTAGCGAGGGGGAGATTGAAAGAGAAAGTGGAGAGAGCCTTGGCTTGCCTGCACATATTTCATTGTCAAAACTCAAAGCAAGCTGCATTCATTAGCTGTGGAATAACAAGAGGACTCTTATTGAGTAATGAGTTTTTCCTTGTCCTAATTAACCAAGCATGAGTGGTATATTTTTAGTAGAAAACTGTTCAAATGCTCTACACTTCAACCAAAAATAGATGAGGGCCCATCTTCACAACCCAGTTTTAAGTGTGAGGAATTTATCTTTTGATTTTAATTAAAGGTGCATGGCCCTCTCTCTCTCTCTCTCTCTGGCTCTCTCTCTCTCTGCTCAAAGAGCAGGAAGTGGATGACCTGGATAGAGATTCAGAAGGGAGAGAGATGAGGTTGCTGTGAACTTGCTGTGTGTGTGTGTGTGTGTGTGTGTGTGTGTGTATATATATATATATATAAAATGTTCATTTGTTTAGAATTTACTATGATATAAAATGTTGCCTGGCATCTTCCTGAACCCATAGGAAAGAACATTCACAAAGGAGATTTCTTTAATATTTCTACTTTAAAGTGACTTTTTGCCTGCAAAACAAACTGTAATAAACTCACAAAGGTCTCCTATAACTTATCAAATTCTTCAAATGGCCAAATAATCTGGGTTCTGCTATCCACATTAAATTTATGCTCATCTTGTATGTCAACACTTGCCTTGTTTACGTCTATTTTTATTTCTCCTAAAGAATTATGTGAGAAACATCTGAAACAAAGCTGATCCTTAAACGAAAGACTGAAACCCTGACACAGCATGACAGAGCAATACGTCTTCTGGGAAACAAGCTTTGATTTCTGAGACCACGCCACAGTCTGGGGAAAAAAAAGAACAATTCTGACACTGATAAGAAACGGGCTGGTGTAACTTTATTAGGAGCCCATTTGGTCTGGTGTAAAATGATCTGGGAGTGTCCTGTGTAATAGTGCTTTGCTCCTAAATTGAAGTAAACTGTTCGGACCGACGTGTATATGATAAATTAATAAAAATGACGTGAGCCATCAGAGATTTTTTAATAACGCTAATCCTTCGCCTTTAGGTGTAATTTTACAAAAGTGCTTTCACTTAGAGCGCCACAGCTGTGTGTTTGTAAGGGAAGCCATGAGCAGCTAAGCAGAAAGCTCAACCCTGTCAGACTAACGCTGGATCCAGAGGCCCAGAGTCATGCCAAGATCAGAACGAAGCCAAAGTAAAGCCCTCACAGTCAGCAGGCAGGGCTGGGAAACGTGAGGAGGCACTCGGGTTCAAGAGCCTGATTGTGTAATAGTAAGGAGGAGTGTGTGGGGGCGTGTGTTTTGGCTGTAATGTTGTGTGTGTGTGTGTGTGTGTGTGTCTCACCTGCACATGATCTCATGCGTCAGCAACACCCGGCACATCTCTGGGTTTTTGTCTTGACCTTCGTAGATAATTGGCTGATGGGCAAAAAAAGGTAAATAATAGTGGTTAGAGAAAATTGATGAATGTCATTTCCTCATTGTGGTGTAAATGGCTGCTCTGTATCAAGCGTGCACAAATTTCCATGACTAACTCTCAGGGCGTTTGTATATTACAATGAAAACAATTTAATGTCTGGTTACATCATTTCACTGAAACAAAGACATCACATGAAACATTGTGCCAAACACAAATCACATCTTCAATGTCTCTCTGTCTCCCGTACGGCTGTCGTTCAAAGGTCGATTCCAGCCTTTTTTGTCTCAGCTTCAGCTTTTTGCTGTACATACTCTGCTCTGAATTTCACAGAAGTGCTTTTATTTCAACTGATCAATCAATCACAACTGCCTGGCGCACTGTGGGAAGGTTTGTACTGAGGGGCTGTGAGCCCCTCCTAACTCAGCCAGGCTTAAAGTAGGCCATTTAATGCCCACTTACCTGCTGCAATGGAACACAATCTCAGCCAAAACACGGAATTGACGGAACGTCAAACTTATACCAGATTTCCTTTGAGGCCTACAAACATCCCACTTTTTACATCATTGTCACAGATGAGTCTCTAACTGGCAACTCATTCCAGGCCTATTTGTTATCCTGTTTCAGTTCTGACGCCAGCTAACTACACTAGATGCGCATTGTATTGTTTTGGCAACATGCAACTCCATCATTTGTTGCTCTCTGGTTTAATTAAAAGCAGATATAGGGAATAAAAAGAGCTGTGTGTGCAGTGTGTATTGTACTGTGCAGACTGTACTGTCTTCTTATGTCATAGCGGACCACCCTTGCCACAGTGCCCACCCTTCTCAGGCATCTGGGGATAAGAGATTGACTAATAACACAGCAACACAAAAGATTATTGCTTTTTGCCAACATGACAGAAAGAGACATTGTGAGGTGATAACAGAGAGAAGAGGAAGCAATTGACTGTTTAGTTGTTGAGCTTTAATGTGAAATTAGTCCATGCAGAAAGATTTTTATTGATGTTAGCAACAGCAGAATTTGATCATCAGGATTAACATTTGTATTCCCTAAAATGTATATTGTGAACGTATTGTAAGTTGCTTTGGATAATAATTCCAAATGCATAAATGTTCTTCATGAAAGCTGTGTGTGTGTAAATCATGTTTAACAATGATTGCTTAGCTATGATATATCAGAGATCATCTAAGATTTGTGTGTGTGTGTGTGTCCCGTCTGTGTCTGACTCTGTGCATGTGTGTGCATTCATGCATGTATTTGTGCATTAGCATGTGTGTGTTTATGTGTGCAGCAAGCAGTTGGGCTGCCAGACTGGAGCATAGTGAGCCATCTGGCCCAGCTAACACTCCATCCAAAAACCTCAGCTTTGTTTCCATCCTCCAATTCCACACAAGATGTCCCCCACAGCCGTGAATCAGTGACTACTCAAAACATACACACACTGCAGCCTATTAACAAGCTGCTCTCTGTCTCTCACACACACACAGACATTTAAACACAGAAACATGTTGGCTATAGATCACACTCTCTTTCTCTCTGATCACACGCACTGAAACCAAAGACACTGGGAAAACAGCTAAGAGTTCTAATGAGAAACTCTTTCCATCACAAGTGCACAATCTTTATTTAATTACACAAATACACTTGTCTGAAAAACAGTTTTATATGTAATGCAACAAATCATCGCCATCGCCAGGCCCAAAAAAGTTCATTCGTATGTGACAGTTTTATGTTTCCTGTCATTGGTGTGGCTAGAGGACATTTGTGATCGGGGACATTTGTTTGTTTGGTTTCATATTGCGGAAATGAGGGTCAAGGTCTTCTAAAAGCATGCAAGCATGCATCACTGTCTGAGTCTAGATCCTCGACCTGCAGGCTTTTGAGAGGAAAAGAGAAGCACGCAGAGCAGTCCAGGCCAGGCAATAACGTCCTCTGCAACGCCACACATTTATTTCATAGAAAACAACAGCTATTTATCACACAGAACTCGAGTTCTGTGAGTTGGAATAACTCCATGTGAAGAACCGAATACAAGCACCTGGAAAAACCTGGAAAACAGTTTGTCAGTTTCTCCTCAAAGGCAAAGAAAACTGATTGTGAAGCTACTTTTGAATTTAAGCTGCAACACGAAGCACCATTGGTCAGCCTTTTCCGTAGCTCTTGAGGTCACTTCCTGTTGTAGCCAATGTGTTGCAAAGAAGTGAAGTTCTAACACTATGATAAAGGTCTACAGCAAAATGGAACATTGTTTTGCCAAAAATGGAGATTGTGATTTTAAAAGACAAGCTTGTGTGCGTAAATATTTGTAAATGAGTAGCATTAAGCCAGGACGGATCCCAGGACAGAGTGGCCATTCATATCCTTTCTGACATCATCAGAGTCTCTAAACAGCTACTGATTACAGGAAATATCTAATATAGGAGATTTGTGTCACTTTGTTGCATGTTGTATACTTAGTAGAAGTGTTTTTGGCATGTTAACACAAATACAGCCTTTTCTGTAATTAATGGGAAAAGTATGTACGCAAACAGACAATCTGGGGACCCAGCTAACAATTTTAGGTTGTAAGAACATTTCACCTAAAATTTTCATTAAGGAACAAAAACATTAAAAATGCAGTTTTTTAGATTAATATTATTTTTTGCTTATACAAATGTTTTTATTCTAAAACTTTACACCAACAACTTATAATGTTTTTGACATAAGATACATGTCATAAAAAATACTACTAACATTACTGCAAGAATGTTTTTGATAATTTTGAAAGATAAAGCTGTTAAACGTTCAAAAACATTTTCCAGTTAGCAGGGGAGGGCCGCACTGAAGCTAAGGACCGGACGAGACCTCCCCCCTTTCTGCATGAATTTATTTAGAAATCTGCCTGAAGCTTAGCTGTGAAAACACACGCGTAGCAACAGGCGAGCCATGCCCTGGTTACCTGCCAGCTCCAGCCCGGCACTTTCTGAACAAAGCTCCCCTTAAGGAGTGCCACAGAGCCCATGAAACATGCATGGCACGGTGCATAGAGGTGTGTGTGAAGTATTCATTAGGCCCTGATGCTTTTAATGCATATTTTATATTGCACAAACCTCTCCTCATATCTCGTTTGAGAGCCGTCAGGGCCGCCGTAAACTGACAGCCGCATCTGAGGCATGTAAACAATGCACTGTAAATACATGAAAACACATTTCCCTCTTTGTTACCATCATGCTAGCGTGTCAGCGCCGTGTGTGTGCGCATTAAGCCTGTGCGTGTGATTTGCTTTTGTTCTCAGCTTCAGCTGTTGAGGGAAACAGTTGGGTAGAAGAATAAAGGGAGAGAGAGAGAGAGAGAGAGAGAGAGAGAGAGAGAGAGTCCTTCACTACACTGTCTTCATCAGATCTGTCACAAGCTCATACGTTGATCACAGATACGGCCTGTCAGCTTGACACTCTGTACCATCTTTTCTCGCCTCTCTCCTCTACGCCCGCTCCAACCGTTCCCACAGGCAAACTGACTCTGGGAAAGCATACATGGATATATCGCAGAGAGTTTGCGCTCTGAACGTTTGCACAGGGAACATCCCAAAGGAAAAGTTTAACTGCGCAGATGTTGCTCTTTCAGAACTCCTGAGACTTAATGGAGTTCTCAGTGATTTTTAATAAACTTAGATGTTTATTTTTTTCAAAATCTTTCAGAATAAATAAAATATACACATATGTGACGATTGTTTACATTTGGTGGGAGCACAGAGCTTTACACTTCTCACACTTTTCTATGTATTTATTTTTACGACCTCATCTGAAGATCTAGAGGAGACTAAATTTGAAACAATTCTCAGAGAAAATCTTTAAAAAACTTAAGTCTCCCTTTGCTCTCTATTTAATCTCATAATCAATCTTAATAAAACTAAGTTTACATATTAAACAGATCTCATTTGTGATTTTCCTTCCATATAGGATAAGGCAGGTGGGGAGCTTCATGTGTCATTTTATGTAAACCAAAGAAAAATGTGTTCCTTGCAGCTAAATCCTTAGATCTCTTGATTGCTTTTAATAGCCGTACATTCGTACAGCAGCTCTTGGTAGCTAACTGTGTGGTCAGACGACTGGTGTTCACCACTGTGCTAAGTGCTACAGAGAAGTGTGTGTTGAACAGCTCTATAAACCTGCTCGTCAGCCCTCCCGCCCTACGCTGCCAAAGCCAGCACATGCTTAGCGGAGACGCTCTGTAGCCTCTCTGTACAGAGTTATGGGGCTTTAATGGGAAATCTTAAACACATTGCGAGCACTCCTCAGCATATGTAGGCCGACTGCTTACCGCAGAGTGGTTTTGGACTGGCTTTCCTGAAAGGCATTTAAAGACCAGCTAACACTCTGTCATAACCTAAGTCATGTTTCACACTGACACGGAAGAGAAAAAAAAGGCTACAGACAAAACGACAACAAGAGCAGAGAGCACGAAGAGGGGCCCGGTGCCAGACAAAAGGCCTCAGCGCCAGTTTGTCTTCATGACATGAATAGAAGAGGTATTGTATGTAAATTTGGTAAGTGGAAAATTGGAGAAAGGGATTCTGGGAAATGTAGTGAATACATTTGTAGTGAGGAATGTTTTTGTTCTTTAGAGACCTAAATCTACCCTGACACCTACAAAAAGTACTACGATATTTACCATGGTTTTGTAAACAAGTAGTTTGGTATTACCATGGTTTTTGGATATGTGCAACTGTAATATCATTGTATTATACAATAAATACCACATAAATACTATAGTATATGAATAGGTATATATTGGAAGGTGAAAGTACCAGTATATTCCACTAGTGTGTTGACTTGGCTGCCAAAGCCTTCTGCACACACACTATAGTATGTCTCTCTCTCTTTCTCTCTCTCTCACTCGCTGCCACCGCATCATTAACAGGTATGGCAGGGCCGTTTGCCACAGAAATAGCCTGTAAATCAGGCAGTAATATATGTGCACGTGGGAGACAACCCTGGGGAGATAAACGGCTTTTTATTGAGACACTCAGTGAAAGGCTGAACCAGGACCAGTCCCCCGGCCACTGTATTTACCTCAGGGGTGTCAGAGAACAGTCTCTCTCCCTCAGAACGTTCCTGCCTCTCACCCACATACATAAATCTGTCCTGCTACTCTCTAGCCAAACCGCTGAGTTGAGTGAGGGGGAAAACTAGCATCAGTAACGGAGCCTTGATTTTTACACATAAACATTCATGCAAAAATGATTAAAATTATAAACCGTCACACCACAAACAAATCACACTATACAGAAAGAGGTCGATACAGGAAAGACCTGCAGCGGACCGGTTTGTGCCAAATGTAATGTTCAGAGATTAGTAGTAGGAATGTCTGCTGTATTTATAGCCGGAAACTGACATTTTCCTTATTAACAACAAAATTTATATTAATACATTACTTTAATTCCCCTGTAATTCACAGTATAAACTATAATAAATAAAATAACACATTCCATAAAGGACTTCATAGGAGACACTTACTAAGTGGCAATATTTAACCTATTTTGTCACTGTCAGACATGAGTTTTAGTATTGCTCTCTCCCAACACCTCCCAACAGCTAATCAAAACACACACACGCATACATGCATAATGAGGCAGAACAGCAGCAACAGGGTAGAACAATAGGCTAAGCATGCTGGCATGTTTAAATCACATGATGTTGTAAGTGTTTATCAGTGGGCTCATAGAGTCTGTCACAGCTATGACACTGCACAGCGCCTGCTAATTACCTGATATCTGTACACATTTCTGACTACCACCACAGCCTGAGGATACACACACTTGTGCGCACACACTGTAATGCAATACAACTATTACAAAAGCTTACAAGACATACAATTATTTCGCTATTAATCAAGCTAGCATGTTCATTTTTCCATAGTTCAATATTAGCGTATTTACTTATATAAAATTAGCCTAGCTAATTTTTCTCTTTCATTATTAATTTCATTTTTGTTCCTTTTTTGTTCTTTACAATTAACTATAATTAGGCAATTTTTCTAC
>JBAJNP010006539.1:0-24140 GCA_036877545.1 Yasuhikotakia modesta | reverse complement strand
TGTGACTCATACACTCGGCCACAACCACCAGAGTGTTATCACAGAAAATGTGAGTCACACACACACTGATCAGTGTACATGCTGGTGCTAGTGTGTGTTAATGTGTCCATGATTCATTCACACGGATCAGCAGAGATTTTATACGGTAACAGAAGCTCCTGTATGAGTGTGTGTGTGTGTGTGTGTGTGTACAGGAGAAAGTGCTACCAGCCTTCATGTAATGTGTTATACGGCTGTGGAAACAAACACATAGACAGACAGACAGACAGACTTTATAGAAAGCATAAAGCTACAGCCATAGCAGTCAAAACATGACAAAACATTTCAAACTATTTTATGTGATTATCATTCATTTTTCATTGAGCTGTCACAGTGTAATGCTCTTATACAGTATGTTTGTTTGCTTGTTTATAAATGTATCTTAACGGTCACAAGTTAAGTTAGTTTAGTGGCCTGCAGGGAGAGTTTAATGGCATCTCTGAGGTCATTAATAGTTAGAGGTTGAGACTTTATTACTCATTTTAGCTATTTCACCATGTTTAACTGCTGAAGTCGCTTCCTAACAGCTAAATAAAACATGTACAGCACGTGTGTGTGTGTGTGTGTTATTGAGGCTCTACAGCACACGTGTGTGTGTGTGTGTGTGTGTGTGAGTGTGTGTGTGTGTGTGTGTGTGTGTGTGTGTGTTATTGAGGCTCTACAGCACGTGCTCCTCTCCCTCTGATACGTGGAAGTACCGCAACGCTTCCGCAAACCTTTATATACGCCCCAGAAATAGCGCCAACTCCAACCCACCAATCGGCACAGAGAGGCGCCCGACGGCCGCGCCCATTGGGTGGAGTTGAAACAGTGGGCGGGTCGCCCACCGCGCGTCCTGATTGGTCCGCAGCGCGCGAACGCGTTTCGCTTGTTTTGAAACGGGAAGCTGGCGGCGGGCGCGCGCGCGGAGTCGCCCGAGACGCGCGGCGGACCATCTGCAGGCTCACGACGCGGCGGATTGACGCTTGGCATCGCGCGGGCGGATTATGGATGTTATTCCCATGTGCAGCATCTTCCAGGAGCTGCAGAGCGTCCTGGACACGGGCTACCTGTGCGCGCCGCCGTCGCTAGAGGAGCGCTGGCAGCAGGTACCTGTGAACCGTCACACGCACGCGCGCGGTCTCACTGCTAATGCACGCGCTACAGTCTGTAAATATAATAATAATAATAATAATAATGAGTGATGACTGTTCAGTCATGCATATCATTGGGTAACTTTTTTTATTTAGTAAAGTTAAAGTTTTTTGTAGTTGAACAAAAGTGTGTTTTACAGGGTGGTGGTATTGTTTTAAACAGTTTAATCTTGCTTTTAAACTTTATTATTTTATAATGTATACGGATTTAGGCCCGATGTGCTGCGCGTGACAGTTTGCGGTGTTTTGATGAGTTGACAGATGCGGCGCTCTTCTGCGCATGTCACAGTTTATATAAACTAAAGGTTTCATTGCGCATCTTGTTTTTAATCCATGAACATATACAGCCGTGAATAAACATGAATTGGTGTGAGAAACAATTGTTTTGTTCTTGTATTGATGGTGCATTAGTATAAACTAATGTTTAGTTTGGAAAAACACGAGGGCAAATATATGATGATAATTTTATGCTCTGCATAAAAACCATGTTGTAAAATGTGTGTGTCGTTCTGTGTCTCTTTCAGACGTGTCTTGAGCTTGAGCGCTATCTACAAAACGAGCCCTATGTCTCTGCAGCTGATCTGAGATCAGTCTGTGAGTCTGATGATTTGTGGAGCCAGTTTCTGCGATGCTGTGGGACAGCTGGAGCAGACTCGCCCCCGCAGACAGCTTCCATTCCCGGGCAGGAGCGACCTGGCGGGACCTCTCCCCCAGAGCTGGAAGAATGTTTGTCATTTAGCAGCAGACAGACATCAGACAGCTGCCAGAGGATCGTTCCATCTGCAGATGTAGATACACACCCACCAGCTCACAGTGGATCTGAGCAGGATCAGGCAAACATGCACACGCCCCCAACTCCGCCCAGCTCTCCTCCGTCTGCCACGGAGATCTTGGCCAAAGCAGCGCTGTCTGATATAGAGGAACATGCCGGAGACCTGCGAGAAGATGTGGAGAGGGTGCGAGAGGAGGAAGTCAAAGGTGAGGAGTCACCTGATGGCCGGAGGAGAATTCATCGCTGTTACTTCGACGGCTGCAGGAAGGTGTACACCAAGAGTTCCCACCTGAAGGCTCACCAGCGCACACACACCGGTAAGCAGTTGTGTGTGTACTGTACATCCACAGCCCAACCTGTATTTTGACTAACTGTTGCCACAACAGTTTCCTCAGCTTTGGGAAACAAAACATCAGGAGAGGTTAGTAAACACATAAACAGTGTTGAACGTCCAAAGAAGAAATTTGCCCTACAAAGCATTTTTAAAACATTTGTTTGACCTTTGCAAAGTTTAACAGAGTAATGTCAGAATTAAAGCCCAGTTTCATCAGTAACACAAACTGACAGAAAACTGCTGTGTGTTCATTCACAAGGGCCGCTTGCATCACACTCATGGTTTAAATATTTCATGTGCAGGCGGCCACAAACTCTTCCTCTCTTTGTTTTCCTGAAAAGCTGGAAAACCTGCAGTTACGTGCTTAGAAACACACATCATCAACACCGCAGTCTCTGTGTTTGTGTTGAGGGCACATGAAATATATCAGTTATGACTTGTTGTGTTCCTGAAAGGAACTTGTTGTGAAATCATAAAGACATCAAAGAACGTCTGAGGGTTCATGGTTTTCAGGGTAAGAGGTTAAGACATTAGTTTTGTTGATTTAATATCACATTACTTAGGTTATTTTAAAGTTCAGGCTATTTTTCGTCCTCTTTTTTGATTCCTTCAGTTTATGGATTTTGCCTTCAAACACGTTTTGCTTATATTTACATAGCACAGAGGAAAGCTCGACTCCCATGTCACTCTTGCCTAATTTCCACCCCTTCTCATCTCAGTCCTCTAAATAGAAAGAACAAACAGCATCCTTGACAATGTGAATGATAGACTGTGACATTACATTTATTTAATTCCATATGTTTAATGGAGTGTGTGTGTTTGGCCTCCACAGGTGAGAAGCCGTACAGGTGTTCATGGGACGGCTGTGAGTGGCGCTTTGCCCGCAGTGATGAACTGACGAGACACTTCAGAAAACACACAGGAGCAAAACCCTTCAAATGCAGCCACTGCGACAGGTGACCAGATCATGTGAGTGTTTGTGGAGATGTTGTGCTTAATATACTGACAGTCTTTCTCTCTGCAGGTGTTTCTCTCGTTCCGATCATCTGGCTCTACACATGAAGAGACACATCTGAACAAGATGTGAGAGCTTGAGAATGAGTGAGAAGTGTTTGTTAGAGAAGCTTGAATTGGAAAAGCGATTGAAATGAAACAGGGAAACGCACAAGAAAGAATAGTGTGTGTGTGCGTATGCGTGTGTGTGCGTCAAGCACTTGCCCTGCTGGTTTTGTGTGTAAAGTTTTGGCTAAGATTTTGACAATGTCCTCAAAATACTTGCTAAGTTTAAGAATTAGGGCAGGTGAAAGAAAATTTCACTAGTCTGGTATGAAAACAATGAAGGTTTAGAAAATGTCCTCATTGATATTGTGTATGTGTTTAATAGCCAACAGAAAATTTCTGTGTATTGCGTTAAAAGTGCTAAACATGTGGTGCTAATTGTAGTATTGGCCTGTATTTGCTACATGTTACAGGATCATGAAATTAGTACAATGTATTAATATCACTCAGGCTTGACCGATTAATCAAATCCAACTGCAAACGGTTGGTTATAAGCTATAAAGAAATTCTTTTCAGAACTAGCATTTCATTCTAAAACTTGCAGGCTTGCGGCTACAATCAGAGTTTATAGAATTACAGACAAACAATAGGAAAGATGCCCAATGAGAATGAGTGAGACTGTCTGTGGCTCAGTGGAAACGTGTCTGTGGTGTTTGTCTCGTGCAATGTTACACTACATGCCCAAATGTGTGTGTGTGCGAGCATGTGTGTGTGTTTGTTGTATTGGTATAGATTTTGAATGGTAAATGTATGCTCAAAATTTGATTTACTATAGCCCAGCTAACAACTTAAGATTGTAAGAATGTTTCTTTAAGGTTTCCATTGGTAATAAAATGTTAAAAACTTTATTTTTAAGTTCCAAGAACATTCAGAATGTTGTAGAATGCTTTAGACATTATATTAACGTTACAATTTGATTATAGGATCATTATTCAAACATTTTAAAAATGTCTTCAGGAAATGTTAAATCTAAAGTAACACTTTGTTTCATCATTCAGACACGGTGTTTATATTGTGTTTCATAAGAACAGATGAATGAATGAAACGCTGCTTCAGTGTCATGTCAGCATGCGACTTAAACTGCTTATGAAGCTTCATGTATCACAACATCAACAGATTTTCTAAATCTTTCACCTTCATGTGTTTGTTTTTCATATTGAGTTTAAAGTTTTGTCTTGTTAAGTTAAATTAGTGAAACTCAGTTTGGAATATTAAAGTTCTGTTTTGCCCTAGAAACATTAAATTAAATGAAAGTAAAGCACTTTACTTTAAAGTCTAATAGAAGTTTAAAGGAGAAAATGGAAAATCAAGGATGTCTGAAAGAGAGACTGAAAGAACTTAATTGCTTTTAAAATAATTGTTCCCTAAAAATGCAATTCACTGCTGTGTGGTATTATGTAATTCTGCTATTTAAAAAAATGCAGAACTCTGCAGAAAACGTCACTGTCAGTTTTTCAGTAGCATTAATAATTACTGCAGACAGACTGACGGCTCGCTGGCTGGCGGCTCAGATCAAGTGTTTGTCCAGATGTTACACAGACAACCTTCTTTGTTCAGGGGCTTCTGTTATCAGACGGGTTATAAAGAATATTCACTGTGTTTTTAGAGATTTCTAAAGTGCAGTCAGATATCATGTCTAAAATGCTTTGTGCAAATAAAGGTTTATTTTTTTTAAGTAATGTAAAGACCTTGTTTGTAAAGGTATTAAAACTGAAATGGTCTTGAAGGTCTTATAAATCTCTTACAACATCATTTCTGTAATGAATTAAGGTTTTTTAACTTTCTACAATCTCAAAAACAATCAAGTGTATCTGCATTTAAAAAGACCTGATGTTCAGTGGTACGTTTTTACAAAGATTTAGTTTGTGTTTATTGCACTTGTCTCTTTGTATTCATTTTTATGCGCAATAAATAATGCTTTTTATAAAATTGTAAGCCCTCTTTTGTGGCCTCTTCTCTATAGACTGTACAAAAGTCACATTAATCTCTGATGCATGAGATCTGAAGAACACATAAGATCCATCCCAGAGAAAACAAAGACGTATTAATTACAACATTACAACAAATAACTGGTACGTTATATAAAAACAGCAGTAAAAAGACACCAGACACTATTATACAACAGATGTGTGGTGTGTTAGATACTCTCATGTGTGTTGAGCTGAATGTTGAACTAATGCTTTTGTAAACATACAGCACTCTGTGTCAAAGTCTGTCTAGGTTTAATTGTTTTATTATATTGTGTTGTGCTGCGTTTAATGTCCAGGATACTGTGTGTCTATCGCTGTAATAATAACATTGGATCTACTGACATCTGCCTGACACTTGAAGAAGTGTCTTGAATCGTATCACAAATAACAAAACGCCTAACAGAGACGGACAACTTAAATAGTGCACAGGTATTAAAATGGTGTATCTGGGATCAATTTATGCATTTTATTCAAGTTATGTTTGCAAATAAATTCCTGAAAAGCGTTTACGTTCCTACGGTGACTAGCCAATCACAGACGCGCTTCTATTTCTGCAGCCAATGAAATGCGCCGTTGTTTCGGGTTGGGTTTAGGTTCAGTGCGCATGCGCTCTCTACAGCGTGGGACATGGAAGGGCAGACGTGTGATACTAACGGGATCTGACGGAAGACACTCGTATAATGTGAATTACTTTAAAATCTGAACGACAGCCTTAATAATTATTACGCACAGACTGTCATCACATCTACGATGTTTCGACACAGTAAGACGATTATCACCAAACTCAGAAATCTGAGGTGAGGATTGTTTGTTATCTCAGTTTGACGCGTGTTGAACTTCGGTCGACCGGTTTCATGCAAATGAGCGATTGAACGTGTCATTGATCATTTGCAATGACCTGAAATGCGTTCACCAGGGTTAACAGTTCTTCTGTATATGTTTATTAAAGTACAGTTGTGTTATTTGTGTGTGTAACTCTGAAACGGTTCAGTCGTGCTCAGGTGATGAATGAGTTGTCTGTAGTTGTCAGGGGTCATGGAGGCAGAGGGGCAGTTGTGCTGTGGAAAGAGCCCTGCGGTACTCGGTGGGACAGAAGATGCACGGCTTCACTGTCGCAGAGGTGAGGATCAACTGGTTCCTGTAGTTTAACTGGTAGCTCGGAGGACATGATTTCAATACCCAAAGAAAACATCAACATAAAGGCTCTTTGGTTATCCCTCATATAAAATATTAACTAATGTTACATGTTTATTATAGTCGTGTAACAACTAGCTCTGGTGTGTTGGTTAAAGCTAAGACTACTAATGGTAAATCTGATTTTACAAAACTTCAGATTAACTGTAAACTAAAAAAGAAAATTCACACACATCTGTGACTGAACACATCAGTTAAATCTTGCTTATCTAGGTAACAGTAAAATAAGTCGTGTTTAATGTTAATATTGTATGTAGTGAGTGTGTTGTTTAGTAAAGCTGTGTGCTGTGGTTGTGTAGGTAACTGCAGTGCCAGATTTATTCCTAACCGCAGTTAAACTCACCCATGATGCTACTGGAGCGCAACACTTACATGCAGCCAGAGATGATTCCAACAATCTGTTCAGGTAGAGAGGTTAACTAGTCTTATTATGTGTATAAAAACAACAGAAGTCTATGGAACGTCTTTATGTATAAAGTAAATAAGGAAAAGTGTGTGTGTGTGTTTTTAGTGTGCAGTTTCGTACCACACCAACAGACAGCACAGGCGTTCCTCATATTCTGGAACACACGGTTCTGTGCGGTTCTCAGCGGTTCCCCTGTCGAGATCCCTTCTTTAAAATGCTCAATCGCTCACTCTCCACCTTTATGAATGCGTTTACAGGTAATGTGTGTTTTTAGTTTGTGTTTTATTGAACAAACACGTGTCTGATTGTGTGTCTGATCTTCTGCAGCAAGCGACTTCACAATGTATCCGTTCTCAACCCAGAACGCTAAAGACTTCCAGAACCTTCTGTCTGTGTATCTGGACGCTGTTTTCTTCCCCTGCCTCAGGGAACTGGACTTCTGGTAAAGTGTGGGTCAAAATAATATCTGACCCATAATGGAAGTATTGTCATTTTGTTCTCACCCTAATTTTTTTATCAATTTGTAGCTATATTTTGTTGTTTGTGAACAGAGAAAGTTTTTTTAAAATAAATTTTAATGCAGTTTTTGACTGTGTTGACACCTATAAGACTAACAGCATATTTTAAGGGATTTGTGTTTGCTTTCAGGCAAGAGGGCTGGAGACTGGAGCACGAGACCCCCACAGACCCTTCAAGCTGTTTGGTGTTTAAGGGGGTGGTCTTCAATGAAATGAAGGGAGTGTTTGTATGCAAATGGATTTTCATTTAAAAGCATGTGTTTAGAAATGATATACTAAATCATCTCACAAACCTTGTCTTTCATTTACACTTTTATTCACCTGTTTGTTTGTGTTTGCAGTCAGACAACGAACGTCTGTACGCTCAACATCTGCAGAATAAGCTTTTGCCCGATCACACGTATTCTGTTGTGTCCGGAGGTGAACCGTTAGTGATTCCTGACCTTACCTGGGAACAGCTAAAACATTTCCACGCCACACACTACCATCCCAGCAACGCAAGGTACAGCTGATCCCAGACCAGTTACACAAAATCTCTCATCTGTGATTTTAATCATACTGTGTGTGTGTCCTGTGTTCTGTAGGTTCTTTACATATGGAGACTTACCTTTAGAAGGCCATCTGGAGCAGATTGAGAGAGAGGCTCTGTCGAGGTTTGAGAGAACACAACCCAACACTGCTGTTCCCCTGCAGACACTCTGGGACAAACCTGTGAGCTGCACAGACACACACAGAACAATCGTAGCACAAGCGACTGCTGTAAAACACTCATGTTGTGTTTGTGTTGTTGTTTAGAGAGGAGATCATGTGACCTGCAGCCCTGATGCTTTGGCTCCTGATCCCACTAAACAAAACTCTCTCTGCATGAGTTATCTGCTGGGGGAGTGAGTACACACACATCTCTGCTAACACACACACACACACACATCTCTGCTAACACACACACACACACGCTTATTTCAAAGTTAAACTTTATTTGTATAACTGTTTGCAGACTGCTTAAGGGCAGGGAATTAGATTGTTTGAGGAAACACCCGAGTAAACTGAGTAAAAGTAATGATATTTGTGCTTGTGTGTGTGTTTGTTTGTACAGCATTACCAACACGTTTGAGACCTTCACCCTGAACCTTCTCTCATCTTTGATGGTCTCTGGTCCAAATTCTCCTTTCTACAAAGCCCTGATTGAGCCCAAAATCGGTTCTGACTTCTCCTCATCAACGGGGTACGAGAGCAAAGCTAGATTCTGTTGTAGCGTGAAAGCTAAGCTAACACAACACAAGCGTGATGTTTGTTTTAAATGTCTGTATAAATGTGTGACTCAACAGATTTGACGGCAGCACTAGACAGGCCTCGTTCACGATTGGTCTTCAGGGAATGGCAGAGGAAGACACTGAGAGAGTCAAACACATCATTGGCCAAACCATCGATGACATCATTGCGTGAGTATTCTCTGATTAAAAGTGTTTTAACTGTGTGAATGTAAATTGTTTTAGAACTGGTTTTGAATTAGTCCTGTAACTGTGTGAATTTGAACTGTTTCAGAACTGGTTTTGAAGAGGAGCAAATTGAAGCTCTGCTGCATAAGATTGAGATTCAGATTAAACATCAGTCCACCAGTTTCGGCTTGGCTCTCGCTTCAGTGAGTAAACAAAATTAAATATTTCTGGAGCTGGTTGCATTAATAGCAAAAAAGATGGTGGATCATTTGTTATTCCTAGAAAACACTGATCATACTGATCAAATGTAATGTGTAACTTTCTGCGAGTTATTTGGGTAAACATTATTTGCATTATTCCCTCTCTCTCTCTCTCTCTCTCAGTATATTGCATCGTGTTGGAATCACGGTGGTGATCCGGTGGAGCTTTTGAAGATTAGTGAGAGTGTGTCTCGTTTCCGAGAGTGTTTGAGGGAGAATCCTCGCTACCTACAGGACAAAGTGCAGCAGTATTTTAAGGTAGTTTAGTATTCAGTCAAAATTCTATCAACAGATTATCAACAGGTCTGATAGTGTCCACAGTAACAGGGTTTGTGTTGTTTGATTGTAGTGTGTGGTTAAAGCTGTTGTTGCTGCATTGAAGTGTGTGTGTGTGTTTCAGGATAACGCACATCGACTGACTCTTTCCATGAGTCCTGATGAGAAGTTCCTGGAGAAACAGGCTGAAGCCGAAGAACACAAACTCCAGCAGAAGATAAAGAGTCTTACTGATGAAAACCTCAGAGACATCTATGAGAAAGGTGGAGTCACAACATGAGGAACAGTGAGAATATTTCAGCAGTATGGTCTGCAGTAGCAGATGTTTATGGTTGGAGTTGTTTTGTTTCAGGTTTGCAGCTGTTGGCGGCTCAGAACACGACCCAAGATGCTTCCTGTCTTCCTGCTTTAAAGGTGTCTGACATTGAGCCGGTCATTCCTTCCACACCTGTACAGATGACCACTGCAGGTGATACACACACCACACACACACACAAATACATAGAAGCAAAGAACACAGAACAACATCTCTTCTGTCTGTCTATCCATCATTTCTGTTTAGCCGGTGTACCCGTACAGTACTGTGAGCAGCCCACCAATGGCATGGTGTACTTCAGAGCTGTGTGTAACCTCAACTCCCTCCCTGAAGATCTGAAGATCTATGTGCCCTTGTTCTGCAACGTCATCACCAAGTATGAAATACAAGTAGTAATATTGAATCAATTCTTTCAGGGCATTAAGGCCTCGTGTGCAGTATAACATACTGAAGATTAAATAGACATGCTGCTGCTATAAGAGTGGGTTTAAAATCCAGTTAACCTGTAACAGGAAGTGTGTTTGTTTAACCCCAGACTGGGCGGTGGAGAGCTGGATTATCGTCAGCAGTCCCAGCGGATGGAGCTGAAGACAGGCGGCATGTCTGTCTGTCCCCAGATCATTCCAGACACTGATGAGCTGGACCTGTATGAGCAGGTGTGTCGCTCATACGAGCCTCTCGCTGCAAACACACATGATAAGAAACGTGTCTCCTGAGATGTGTGTGTGCTGATATAATTGTGTGTCATTTAGGGAATTATTCTTTCTTCTTCCTGTCTGGAAAGGAACCTGCCGGACATGTTTCAGCTGTGGAGTGACATATTCAACAGGTGAGTTCACCTGTACAGGTTAAGCCACGCCCCCCGTAACTGCAGCGTTGTACACCAACTGTTAAATACTGTCTCGCTTTGGATTAAAACAGAATATAAATATCTGAGATTGTCCTTTGGAAAAATCTTTTGAGATGCTCTGACTGCACTGACACTGAGATCTTTAACATTTGCATTCTACAACTCCAGCCCCAATTTTGATGATGAGGAGCGTCTGCGTGTGCTAGTCATGATGTCAGCACAGGAGCTGGCCAATGGGATTTCAAGCTCTGGTCACATGTATGCAATGACACGGGCCGGTCGAGCGCTCACACCCACAGCTGACCTGCAGGAGGTCTTCAGTGGGATGGACCAGGTGAGCGTTGAGACGGTTCCTCAGTCTGCGAAGGCTTCATCAGGAACAACTGTAGGTTTTATTTGAACAACTGCTGTTTGAATTGCAGGTAAAGTTCATGAAAAGGATAGCTGAAATGACTGATCTAACATCAGTTTTGAGGAAACTTCCCAGGATAAAGAGACACTTGCTCAATCCAGAAAATATGAGGTAAACAACAACCACAGTATATAACAAACAACACCACAGAGGCAGTAAACACTCGTGTTATAATAAATATTTCTCACCTTTTAAACGTCGCATCCAGGTGTGCCGTGAACACGACTCCACAAAACATGTCTGAGGCAGCCAATCAAATGGAGAGATTTATAGGTGGTGTAGCAGCCAATAGGAAGGAGCGTAAACCTGTCAGGCCGACTGTTGTCAAGGTGACAAGCTACATTTCAATTGCAGTTTATAAATTATCACTTAAATTGTGAAAACTTCACAACTATTTGTCTTTAAGGACATACTAGCATTTTATTTATTTTGTTCAGTGAAATGAGAAGATTTACTGCTTATTTATTTGTTTGTAGAAGTCACTGGATCCTGAAACCGGGTCAGCTGGCAGTCGTCAACTCATCTCAGTGAGCGCATTTACACATTAACACAACGTTCCTGTGTTTACATAAAATTGCAGTTATTTCTGAAGCATTCTCATTAAATTCCCTCATTTTCCAGGAGCCTCATTTTAAACCCTGTCAGATGAAGACGTATTTTCAGCTGCCCTTCTCGGTGCACTTTGTCAGTGAGTGTGTGCGTACCGTCCCCTTCACACACGCTGACTTCGCCAGGTGAGACGATGGCCAGGCTGTCCTGCCTCTTTTACATTACACAAATACAGGTGTCAGTACTGCTGTTAGTTTGATAATAAAAGCATTCATAATTGTTATTGAGTCACAGGCTTTAAAATGGAGCGAGATTCATGAAGCTGACAGTGTCTCGCATCTGTCTCAGTCTGTGTGTTTTAGCAAGAATGATGACTGCTAAGTTCTTGCACGGAGAGATCCGAGAAAAGGGAGGAGCTTATGGAGGTGGAGTCAGACTGGGTCCGAGTGGCCTGTTCTCCTTTTATTCCTACAGGTACATCAAAATACAACTTTGATCATTTCAAATGAATGTTGAAGTTTCTCACATTTTGTCTGGTTGTCACGGTGATCTCCCAGAGATCCCAATTCCACACAGACGTTGTCGGCCTTCCGTGCTGGAGTAGATTGGGCACGAGCGGGAAAGTTCACGCAGCAGGATGTAGACGAGGCGAAACTCTCAGTCTTCTCTGCTGTTGATGCGCCGGTCGCTCCCTCAGATAAAGGTCCGGTGTTCTCTGTAATATTGCTGCAGCACATGTGGTTTGTTTAGATCCTGTTTTGTCTGTATGTTTATGTTTGGATGTGTGGAGAGGTTTGAATTCATTTTTGTTCTGCAGGTTTGGTTCGGTTTGTAAATGGCATAACAGGTGAGATGAGACAAACATATAGAGAGAGACTCTTCGCTGTGACGGATAAAAACTTAATCGATGTTGCTGGCAGGTAAAGAGACACTATATCTTAGAGACACTTTGTTCATGTATTCATTTATCGTTTTCATCATTACGTTTTGTTTGTTTTTTACAGGTATTTAGGTATCGGTCAGCAGACATGTGGAGTGACGATTCTGGGCCCGGAGAATGAAAGCATCAGAAAAGACCCGTCATGGATCGTCAGATAGATGTTCCTGTGTCTGATGTCACTTCCTGTAGTGAGATGAGACGCGCACACGCACAAGTCCTGCTTCCGTTAAAACACACAGCTGCTCAGCGCTTCTGTATGACTGCTGTGATAATGAACCGCTCTAAACTTGTTGAAACTACGAGAGCAACATTTACATACAATTGAGTGTCAGGTCATTGTACATTTACTTTTAGCACATTTGTGGGTGTTGTATCAAATAGATCTTTGCTGTTAAATCTTTAACAAATAATCAGCATTTAATCAGTTACTGTTAAAAAAAACGGTACCACAAATATGAGATTGTGATGTTGTGAAATAAAATATTTATGAGCAGTAAAGAACTTTAATAAATGTTGCCATGTTTGTTTGTTTTTAGAATTAAAAAAAAGTTGATTCCAGAACTTTGTTCCCGTTATTAATTTTATTCAATTGCTAACAATAATTACATCAAATGTGCAACTTTATCTTTTTAAGATAACTTGTGTTAAGATAAGTTGGTTACACGAACAGCATCTGCTTTGGTACAAACACAACAGTGTTACAACAGTTTAAAAGACCTCTAGAGAACTTTAAAGCTTGACTAGCAGTTTGTCACATATCACTGCAAGCATGCAAAACACACATTTAACTAAGTTCTAAAGGACTTTACAATTATAGAACCAGGAACGTTTGACTATTCACAAAAGCTACCATTTCCCCCTAAATGGTAAAAGGCTAATCTCAGAAGCGTATAAACTGATTGTCACAACACACTAAATGAACATCTTCGTAATGAATTCTTAGCTGCGTGTTTATAGTCACTGTTAAATGTAAAGTGATATATTTTATGATTATGTGTCAAATACATCTACACCTCTGCTGTGCAACGCTAACACAGGTCCCCTCATATAAATAATTCTATAGCAGGAATCTAGTTTGACTCAGCTGGTTTTAAATGGCAGCGTTGTCTTTAGCTCTGAAACGGACGATATGCTCCAGCTGGCCTGAATCTGAAACGTCGTAGCTGGTTTTGTACTTGGCAAGAATCTTCATTAACGGACGAAGTCTGAGCCACCATTGTTCCTTTGGGATCCTGTGACTGAGGAAAACATTCAGATGCGTCAGGTCTCAGTTTCTGTTTGTTTTATTACTGACTCTTTTTCACTGTTTGAAGAGGCCAAAAAATAAAAATATCCTGCTGAGGTATCAACACCTTAATATAATAATAATGACTACAGAGGTTTAAAAGTCATTTTACTCATAACACATGAACGCTGATGATAACAGATCAGAGCAAACGCATGACGTACAGTAAGGAGATAGGTAAACATATTGGACTTTAAAAAAAAAAGATTTTTTTCTGAAAAAAAGCCAGCCCTGATTTTTAGAGACAAACTCTCTGTAGTTTTAATGATAAATGTGTGTCTTACATGAAATCTGTCTCATCTTTGAGGCCTGTCACAGGCTGGAAGACCAGAGCTCTGCGTCTCATTCCCAACAAACATGCCGAATCCTCCGTGTTTGCAAACACACGTCCTACACAATTCACACAAACAAACACAATCATTTACACAAACATAAATCATTTACACATAATAAACAGCACAGGACCGTAAACCTGTGATTTACAAGTAACTCAACATAAACTGAAGATTTACCTTCCTCTGAGCCAACCAATGAAAAGCAGAATACAAAGAGAAAAACTGAGTCACAGTCTCACAGCAACAAACATTTTATATTTAAACTGCACAGGCTCATCTGATATTCATATATCACTGATGTTACTTTTCTAAGATGATTATGAAGATCCATAAACACTTTCTATTAAAAAGATGAAAACCAAAGTTTAGCAGTATTAAATATGTTCTGTTTAAGTTTTCTACAGACTTCAGAGTTTATATAATTTGGTTATTTTTGATAGTTGAGAATTTGACAATTTGAGAGTTGCAGGAACGACTTTATCTGACCTGCTCTGTAAAACTCATTCAGCTTCTTGGAGATCCACTGCATCGCTTTAGCTGCGATTTTGGTGCCAAAGTTCCTGTCAAATGGAGAAGGAGCGCCACCCTACAGGACATAAAACAGGGCAAATTATAGTTTAGTTTATACAAAACAGAAGTTCAAGTCCCCATTATGAAATAAACATGTATGTTTAATGGGGTTTATGGGGATATAACCATATTCCAACTAACAGGGAACGTTCTCCGAATGTTGGCAAACGTTCTGTTCAGTTGATCAAAAAAGTCTCTAGCTATAATGTTTGACTTTTTTAAAAACTTTTTTTGACAGATATATATTTATTTATTAAAAATGTTATTCATAAGTTGTTAGTATAATGTTTTAAATTGTAAAGTTTTCTTAGAACGTTCAAAATAACATTTATGTTACGTAAGTGAAACATTAGAGAAACGTTACAGCTGTGTGTTGTACCTGCTGCATGTGTCCCAGTACATTCTTCCTGCAGTCGAACACGCCTCTGCCCTCCTCACTGTACAGCTGATAGATAAAGTCTGTGGTGTAGTTCTCATTACTGTTCTCATTCCTGCATTAACACACACACACACGCTGTAGATCTATATATAACACACCGGTACAACCTCACACACATGAATAAGACACATGACTGTTACCTGAGCACTAAACCTCTCTGAATGCTGGTCTTCATCTTCTCTGTCAGATGTTCCACATTAGACTGAAAAATAAAGCACTTATAAAAACTCCTTCTTTAAATAGCACACATATGCCCTTCAGGGTTGCCAGGTTAAAACTGCTACCTAAGAACTGCTCCTGCCTTTCCCAAATATCAAAAGTTAAAACAACCCTCTCTCATATTTGTATGAATATATTTGTATTTGTACAAGATCATTTTGAAAATCACTGTTTAGTATATTTATTGTCTGTTCTAATATAAGTTTTTCAGTCTAATGAATTTTATGTTATATATGTGTATGTATATCTTTACCAGCAAACATTAAACAACCTGCAACAATAGTTCAGAAGTAACTCAAATACGAGTGAAAACCGCGGATCTGGCAACACATTTACCCTCCAGCACAGAGTAATATAAAGACAGCAGATAGAGGACGTGGGAAGGACAGCAGACCACAATGCCACCGTCTCACAGCAGGGGACAGACTTGAGCTCAGGCCTTACGTTCAGGACATAATACACGTCTATTAACTGAACACTGTTATGTTGTTTATTATTTATAACAGTAGCCCATCTGTAACACCTCAAACGGTGGCATGCTGCTGTTATCACATTACTGTGTGTGTGTCTCCTCACCTGTAGGTCTCGGATGTCAAAGGGTTCTTCATAGATGTATGCAGCATCAGCACCAGCTGCTAGCGCCCCCACGGTTGCTAGGTAACCACAGTACCCTCCCATCGTCTCAATGATGAAGACGCGGCGCTTGGTGCCACTGGCCGACTGCTTTATGCGGTCACACGTCTTCAACACGCACACACAGCTTTAATGCTTTAAGTGTAAAACATATCATACAGACACACACACACACACACACTACAGAGACACTGTGTGTTTGTAGCATCAGACATACATCATCCTCAGTCACACACACTTATAAATACTCACACAGAATTACACAAAACACATCACAACACAAACACACATATCTGCTAGAAAACCCATCATAAGACTGTAACCAGCTAACAGGAAACATTCCCATAATGTTCTCTCAAAGTTACCAAAAATATTATTGCAGTAACATTTGTAGAACATTTCTGCAATGTTATAAGACAATATATAAAAATGCAAAAACAATATATCATTATTCTTAAATAGCTAGTGAAATGTTTTAAAAATGTTACAGATTTAAAATATGTTTGAATAATTTGTTTTACTTATAGAAATGTTACAGAAACGTTCTTACAACCTACAACAGTTAACTGGGTTTGTGTGTTTTAGCTGGTTTGTGGTTTATGGTGGTGTTTAAAAGAGCTTGTGTTGGGTTTCCCAGCAGGGATGAAACTACAGCGTGAGCTTCTCTGGGTTCGGCTGATATTATGTTTGGCTTGTGTTTCATCTCAACACAATAGAATGGCTTCGGGTCTGGGAGGAACAAACACTTGAGTTTAATCAGTTCATGAGCTGGTAGTGAGTTTTTAATGCATATATAAACATAAATGTAACTCTTTGGATAAAAGCATCTGCTACATATATTTATAAAACATATTTATATTTACATTTAAACAGTTGCACTGTAGAAAGTACTAAAAAATGCAGGTTTTAAACCACAGACAATGATGCTGTGCTGTCTCTAGTGCTGTGCTAATAGTCATGGTAACGCCTGGGCCTTTCAGGAGTGGGAGGGGTGAGGTCTCTTACCTCCACTATGGCATTGAGGGACGTGTCGGCTCCAATGCTGAGATCAGTGCCGGCTACGTTATTACTGATGGTGGCGGGCAGCATGCAGAGGGGCACACAGAACTCCTCATAGCTGCTGCGGGCCTCAACCAGCTGCAGTAAACTCTCAAAGGCCTGCAGCAGTGGACATGCGTTAGACCGCAAAATGTCTGCAAAATGTAGCCAAAGGCACCGTTTCTTTTTCTAGTTAGTCAGCAAATGTGAAGGTTGGATGCTCTGATCTTTGCATTTCTGGTAAGAGGGAGGAGAACTTCTAGTTAACCACCGGGGGGCTTCAACTCGTGACGTGAGCGTGGGACAGTGGACGAGACCTCACAGTGACCACCTGAACGCACCAGCACAACCAGACCCTAAGCAGCACATCGCAACATTTGCATGCAGACTGCAACAAGATAACAGGCCCGGTCCAAATCAGCATGCTGTTAGTGGCACTACAATTACACAAGCTGAAAGATTACAGGAATCTCCTGGTTATTCACAACTTAATATCTATAACCTGTAAACACAAGACATTAAAGGAACCGTCCGTTTAAAAATAACAGATGATTATAGGAGTGTTTAAAGGCTTGTTATTGTAGGATCTGCAAGATAAATCTAAGTTAATTCCATGGGTTCAAGTTAAACAAGAGTTAGTAAATAATTGGCGTTTTAAAGACTTTTATCCATTAATTGTTAGCTGTTAATAATGTTGTTTAATATGTCAAATGTCCCCTGAGCTTAAATTTTAAAATCATGCAGTAAAGAATTGAGCTGAAATAATAACTTGACATATGAAAATAAAAACTCTTAACATATAAATTAAGCAACACAAGAATTTCACCAATCAGAAATGTGTGATTCTGATGGTGACAAACACGTGTTTTGGACCCGACCTTCAAAATAAACAAACACAGACAGGCAGACAGACAGACAGGCAGAGAGACAGACGGGTGCAGGACTGAGGAACAGGTTGTGCTGTGTGATCAATGCTTTCCAGACACACTGATCCAGTCAGACTGTAGAGACCACAACCTCACACCACCCAATACAGAGAAAAATGTATTTTCACTATAATAAATATGCTAGATATATGCTAGAATAAATTCACTAGATGCATTAATTTATAAACCACACAAACAAATGTACTGTTGTACAAATGTACATGTACTGTTTAAATCTGGTCCTGTTCACAGTTAGTGAAGTCAAACATGATGTTTGTGGGCAGGGAGGTGTGTCGTCATCAGCCGTGACTCTCAGTGTACAGCAGCGCTCGTGAGAACAGCTGGACATGCCCACCACCACACACACACACACACACACACACACACACACACTCACACACTTGAGCACAAGTGTGTGATGTCTTACATTCGTGATGGCATTGAGGGCAGTGTCTGCCCCAATACTCAAATCTGAGCCGGGAATATTGTTGGACACAGTGGCGGGAACCATCACCATGGGAACGCAAAGCTCTTCGTGTTTGGACCGAGCTGCTTGCAGCTCCAGCAGTCCCAGATACGCCTGCGGTCAGAGCAAGGGCTTATGGGTCACTGGCCACAATTATGAATAATCAGAAGGGGAGGGGCGAGAGCCAGGCCCACTCTGATGAATATTCAATGAGATTAGGTGGGATTTGTTAGACTGTGAATGTAAATGAGCGAGAAACAAGCAGAGAGATTCAGTACATAAAGGTCTTCTGTTACCATGGAAACATGAAGTTGACCTACCCAACAGCGTCACAGACAGAGTTTGCTGTCGTCTCAGTGTATCTCAGTGACATTATAAAAGATACGTGCTGTTTGAGTAGCAGGATAATTCATAAAAACAAGAACAATCGTTTATATCTTTTACTAAAAACATACAAACGCTGCAAACTTAAAGCAAGACTGTAATGCTACAAAATGACATACTTCTACAGGAAAGTTTGAGCAAAAACATATTATTGCAGTAAATGTGTGAATATTTGGTTACACACCTCAAATCCTCCAATAACCAGCAGAGCATTGATGTTGTGAATTCTCATCTGCTCTGCGATCTGAGCCACGTGTTTCGCAGGAAGAGTTCTGCAAGTTATATTTTAGTAAAAACACTCTTTTGTTACTAAGACAACAGGAATACATACAAAGATTTGCTGTATTGGGTTTATAAACAAACCTTTTTGTGCCTAACAGGGACCCGCCCTGACCTGTCCAGCCTCCAACATCACCCCATTTTATCTCTTTAATCTAGCAGAGAGAAAACATTGGACCGCAGATGTTATAAAAGCCCTTCATCAGAAGAAAGAGTCAGTGACGCATGTGAAATGTGACGCCGGGTTAAATATGACCTGAACATAATGCTGCAGGGGATTGTGGGAAGGAATAATGAGTTTACGGTAAGAATGACTGTATATCTCATTTGGCAAGCGATTGATTCACACACACTTATACAAAGAAATGACTTGCAGTATTACACAGAGCACTCGTTCTTTTTTTTTTGTTGTTTGTTTATGAAAAGCAGACAATTGTTCTTCTGCATCTCAAAGAATCTCAAGCACATAAATATTAGGTTGAACTTTTGCTGTTAACCTGCTGGCTGTATGTAGATAATACTACAGTGTTCTGCAGTGTAACAGGTTTGAGGGTGTGTGACGTTACCTGTCCCTTGTAGAATCCCTCAAATCCATCACTAACCGCAAACATAGTGTGACCCTCGGTGATGCCCACCCTCACAGCTGAACGCACAGCTGCGTTCATACCAGCTGCTGGAGCGCCGACATTCAACACGGCCACATTAAAGGAACTCTGGAGTTACACACAAACACACACACATACAGCTGAAACTCTCTGTTGATTACAGGTTTTATCTTTACACATCAGAACACAAACATGTTAATGTCACAGAGAAAACGTGCTGATAAACTCACATGTGGAAGTTCGGCATCAGTTTTGCGGTGAGACAACAGCTGGTATGTCTTCAGATTGTTTTCAAAACTTCTGAAATATTTCAGAGAAATAAAAGCTGCATGTAAACGGACTGCAGTTGTTTCTGTTACTGTGGATATAACAGGATGCAGTGAATGAATCTGACATCTGCTGTGTGAACATTAAATCTGATTTACCTGCCACGCAGCTTCACAGCATCTTCAAACCGTTTCTCATCCATGGCTTTCTGCACCTCCTGCGTCTGCAGAACAACAAACACTTTAAATTTCAAACCGCTTTAATTCTGCATGTTCAGCTTTTCAAAACATTAATACGGGACAGAGAAACATGTCAACGCATCAAAACACGTGACTGTAATTGTCTGAGGTCATCATCAGCTCAGGGTCTCACCATCTGAACACACTCCATCAGAGGAACCCGGACCGCCTGGTTTCCACACAGAGACACCACACACGCCGGGGTACCAGGAGACGCTTCTAACAGCGCCAGTACAGCCTCCACTCCCATACGACTCGCCTGCACACGTCATTCATGGTTTAAATTATGTATAATTTGAGTAACCTGTACTGTTTTTGTCATACCAGAATCCTGTCGAAGGCTGAAGGTGTCCCTCCTCTCTGCACGTGACCCAGGATTGTGACCCGTGTGTCAAAGCCCAAAGACTGGACCACCAGCTGCAGCAAACGTCAACACAGCCTTCACTGAGGTTTCCCAGATCCTGATATATTACAGCCTCAAACCTGAATTACTTTATACTGTTATTATGTAAAATCGGACTGATTTGGAAACTATCCTAAAACTCCTGATTTATGTGGACAGAACTATAAACACACACATAAAACATTCATGCTACAGACAAGCTCAGCAAACATAACCACAGAAGTATGAGAATGTTTTAGGAATGTTTAAAACATCCACTTTTAATGCTGTAATGTTATTCCATTACAACTTAAACAACTTAAAAATAATGTTTTTGATATATATTGTATATTATGTTAAAAACGTTTTACTACCGTTACTGCAATAACTTTCGTGTTGTCATATGTAAGAGAAAAGATCGGAGTACAAAGAACAGAATGAAGTTTCTTCTGCATGAGAAATGCAACACTATTTTCCCAGCATGCTCTCTGCTTTCAGTTTAGCACCCCAGTGTTCTGACATGCAGCACTGTGATTGGACAGCAGAAAAAGACACTGAATCTCATTAGACATGCATGTACTGCAGCTGTGCATTACTCACGTCTTTTATATGGTCTGTGGTTATGGGCTTGTTGTTTTGGTCTATGGCACCTTCAGCTACTATGATGATATTAAGACGTTTCTTATCAGCACGATTCTATAAGGGGACAAGATGCAGCCACACACTCACACACAAACACACACACACACACACACAAACACACACACACACACACACACACATACACACACACACATACACACACACACAGGTGAGAAATACTCACATCTTTCACTGCATTAGAGCTGATGGTGTTCCCATAACGATCTGTGGCTCCCTCAGCCACTATGATAATATTAAGTCGAGAACCTCGCGAGCGACTCTGCAGAGCAGGACAAACACTGCAGGACTGAAACACTGAGTGTGTGTGTGTGTGTGGGGGGGTAAATTTGTATCCAAATGTCAGAAAGATCTGTCTAATCTGAGCAATGGGAACATCCTTAATTGTACAAACATATACAAATAAAGTCAATAAAGTTTTTAAAAATTGTAAAACTGCAGGAATATTTCTGTTGGGGTTTGAGTGTGTGTTGGGTTAGGTTATAGTGTTTATAACTAGCTGTGTATAAAACAATAGAAGTCTGTGTGTGTGTGTGTGTGTGTTACCTCTGATAATTTGTGACACATCTCTTCCTCCCAGCCGTCTTTAGGAGGCATTTCTGGAATTAGGACCCAGTCAGCCCCACATGCAAGAGCGCTGACTAATGCTAGATACCTACATACACACACACACACAAACAAACACAAACACACACAGTGGACACATTCAGGGATGTGTGTTCAGACTGTAAACATGTTTCGTGTTCTCTCAGTGTTACTGCAGGAGTCTCACCCACAATGTCTCCCCATGACCTCCAACACAAACGTCCTCTGATGACTGAAACACAACATCAAACTCTTCAGCTGCAGGTATTCAAATATATCACAGCCACCTGGTTCAACGCAGCTGATATTCAAAACGTGTGCAAATGTATTTGAAGAGTTTGAATGTCTCTACAGATCATTGGTGACGGATGGAGCAGTGGGTGGTGCTGACTGTCAGGAAGGGTTGGTAATGGGGTATCAAGGGTTTTGTGTTGTTGCTATAAGGGTGGAGGTTAAATAGTGGACTATAGAGATGGGTGGGTGGTGTATATACCTCTGTGCAGTGGTCATTATAGCATCCACCACCTCTATAATTCTGTGCAGTGCTGAATCAGTGCCAATGGTCATGTCTGTGCCACAGAAGTCATTGTCTATAGAGCCCACCATGCCAACAATATGCAGCACAGAATGAGTCTGAGCCGCTTCCTCGCTGATGTCACCTGAGAGAGAGAGAGAGAGAGAGAGAGAGGGAGAGAGACACAGAACAAGAGTAGAATGTGTCATGTAAACAAACATTTACATTTCCTCCTGTTTGCAAGCAGCTCCTCCCACTCGGTTACCTGATTGGACAAGCTCATCCAGCAGTCCGCTCCACTCCTCCCTGAAGAGATTAGCCCCGGTCAGACTGCCGTCTCCACCAATCACACACAGGTTAGTGATGCCGCGCTGCACCAGGTTTAGAGCTGCGCGCAGACGTCCCTCGTGGGAACGAAAGTCCTTACATCTGGCACTGCCAATCACAGTGCCACCCTACACAGCGCAGACACACACACACACACAACACTGATGTTCCCAAACAATTAAAGGTACGGCTGTAAAACATACAGCTGTCACTGCGTTCACTCACCACTTGCAACATACTAGAAACACTTTCCCATGATGCCTCTTTGATGTTGTCGCCTCCATCCACCATCCCCTGATACCCCTAAACAACATCCCAGAACATCACAAACCTCAGTTCATTCTTCTCACAGACATCTCAACACCATGTCCCTCAAAGTCCACACAGACACAGACAGAGACAGAGCAGCTGAAACTGGGATCTGTCTTCTGTATATTACAGATCTCACAGATCATTCATCCATTAAGCTGTAATCTATAATTGTTTGGGTTTAAATTAAAAGCTTTTCTTTAGTGTTGAAAACATCTCTTTACCCCACTTAATATTTATGTATCTGACAGACAAACTGGATAAAGCGACATTCACATTCAAACAATACATTTGTCAGTATATGTGTTCCCTGGAGAAGCCGTGACCTTTGCAGTGCTACTGCAAGAATATTTCACAAGGGAAATGTCAGTCTGGCCTCATTTATTTGCCATATATGTAAAAGAAAGTTAGTAAAAATAAACCTGCAACAAGGCAAAGCAAATAATGAGTTCTAAAAACTGTGATTTTGGGACATGAAAACAGAGAAACTCATCACCTCATGGACGAAATAAACTTTGGCTCCGACGTAAATTCCCATCCTAACAACTGCCCTGACAGCAGCATTCATACCTGCAGGCAGGAGAAAGAGGGAAGCGTTTCATACACTGTACTGCAGAACTCACATGAGACACAAACAGGAAGTGATGTAAGATGGAGCCATAGGAAGGGGGTGGGGTTCAACCCAGCATGTTCTATATGTTCTACAGGGCTGTGACCCGTCAAGTCAAATCAAGCATCTGTTCCCCTGAGCCCAGAGTCCAGCCTAACCCAGACTGATGGGAGAAAACTGCCTGGAGACCGTTGCTAGGAGAAACTGGGCCCCCAGAGTCACAGCTGAAAAGGGGTCAAAAGTCTCTTTAAAGCATTACATGATTTAAAGGATACGACCTTCTCTGCACTATTTATTGTTTTAATGCTTAACGCTGCGGTGAGAAGTTTAAAACAGAACAAACATTAGATGCATCTGAAACAACTCACAACACACAACACACAACACACAACAACACAACTCACAACACACAACACACAACAACACAACACACAACACACAACTCACAACAACACAACAACACAACACACAACACAACACACAACACGCAACACACAACACACAACACACAACACAAGCTCTTAAAACGTGCCAAACAACATGTAAAGGAAAACAACATTGTTCAAGTGTAATGAAAGAATAAAATGCGTGATAGAAAGTGTTT
>JBAJNP010006538.1:3772-25296 GCA_036877545.1 Yasuhikotakia modesta | reverse complement strand
TGTGAGAGAGAGAGAGAGAGAGAGTGTGTGTGTGTGTGTGTGTGGAGGTAAGAGTGAAACCGATGATATTCACAGGGTGTCATCAGCCATAAAAATGGCAAAGAGTGACTGAGACCAGTCATTAAAAGCAGACAGTCTCGGTCAGATTGGCATGCAGCGCGGTGATATTTTCATAGCTATCATTCTCTCTCTCTCTCTGTCTCTCATTCTCTCTGTCTCTTTTATCACTTCATATCCAAACATCAGCTCCTTGATGTGATGTCTTCTAACACAGAATTGAAGTGTCTCATTTGGAACATTCCACAAATACAGCGCTCACATGTATTGAGTAAAACAGTCAGAGCTTTATTTTTATGTGTACATTTCATTACAGTAGGAGTACAATTACAATCCATTTTCTTTTCCGCCATCTTGGATAACGTTTTCCAATGAGCTTTCTCTCTGCAAGCGTATATGCAGCGCTGCCCTAGAAATGAGCTAGAAATGGTAGAAAACAACATGACATTAATACTGTCCAGAGATTCTGTTTCCTGTTATGATGCCTGGAACAGTTTTAGGTTGCAAGAATGTTCCTGTAACATTTCCATTATGTAATAAAAGGCTTTAATCATTTTAATAATTTTAATAAGAACCTTGTTTTTAAAGTTTTAGGAACCACCATTTTAAGAAACAGAAACAGTTTTTCTAGTTACTGCAAGAACATTTTTGAGAATTTAATAGAAATTTTGAATAATGTTCTGAGAACGTTCCCTGTTAGCTGGGTTGCTAGGTTTTGAAACGCAGCCATCAAGGTTTGTGATCCATGTTCTAACCCTACCAGCTTTAAAACAACACGTGTAATGTATAAACAAGCACGCATTGGAAATGTCTCAGTCCTGCTGTCAGGAAGACTTTCCTGGGAGTTGTTGATTTGGAATCATCCCTCCATCTGTTCTCACACAATAAAAGCGCAGTCCTCTGGTACCTCTGATCTCCAGCAGTGATCAGGCCAGGCTGTAGAGAACCGGCCTGATCGATTAATCACCAGGTTGTAGAAAGTGCACAAGCGACAAATGCAACACGCACCGCTGTGCTCGCGGCCTGCTTCACTTTATCACGTGAAGCACACCGAGCTTTTATCGATCTATTGTGATGCCATTCATTCCCTAGACATCGGCTCTCTGGAGCCTTCTGAACAGAACAACCGCAAAAACTCAAAATGACATTAATTTCACCCAGCGACAAACAATGGATAATATATCTGCCCTGCTTTATTACGTCTTCAGCGCTGTTAAAGCCCTACGCTGCGAGTCATTGTTTTCCTTCAGGGCTTGTGTTTGTTATTTGCTATTGAAATGCGCTATTCCTGCGGTGATTCTGGCTAAAATGTCCATCATTTTCTTGTATCAGATCTTAAATTGCACGTTTGAAACAGATTTAAAGATTTGTCTCCGTACGGCAAGGAAAAGCAACAAAACAACCTGTCGATCAAAGTTAAAATCACTTCATAAGCCCAGCAAACAAATCATTTCTCTAGTGCACGTATTGACTCTCACGCACCACACATAATTAAACCATTATTTCCACTTTGGCTTTAATTTTCCCTCAAGAAACAGGCGGGTGTGAAAAATTACATATTTATGTAGCAGCTGTTGAGCATCAGTCTGCAAAAGGACAACCAGTAACCGGAGATAACATGTAAATTAGAGACATGTGAATGTGAGTTATGTTAATCATGAGATGTGTGGAGAAAGACCAGCAATGCTGGTCAAATCTCGCTTCATAAAGGATTTCTGAACATCACAATCAAAAACGTTATACAGGCAAAAGATGCATGACTCCACTAGTTATTTTCTTATCCGTGTGGAACATCTGCAGTCTTTATGAATGACATAAACAGATGGAGAAAATGAGTGGTCCGCTCATCATTGGGGGGAGTCCAAAACCTGCAGTCGTGTTCATGAACAAAATCAGAGTCTGTCAAATCCTAAAATGCTGATTCAGTTTGTTAAAGAAGACAGCAACAAAATGTGTTTACAGTTTTACTTTAAGAACAAAAGTCTTGGAGGAAAGTCGGTGAATCAGGAAAACATTTTTACAAATGCAGAAGACTTAAACCTTTATTGTACTTTACAGAAAACAAACATACTTTACAAACATACATGTTTACTGCAGGAATAAACATACATGCTTGAATGAAAAAGTAAACAGTGAAAGTTGAGAACAGTGTTAAGTTTTAAACTTAAATTCTTGGAAACCGTTGTCGTACAAACAGATGTTTTGTCTCATCCTTTGCTCTGCTTGTTTTGAACCTGGAATATTCCTTTAAAATGAATGACAGGATGTAACGTTACATGATGAACAGAATGAGAAACAAACTAAAGACTAAACACTAATCTAATATCCTCACGTCTAAATTTACACTAAAGAGATAAAGCAGGAAAAAAACATATATACATAACCTGGTACACATGACTGCATGAATCCGGTTTCGACAGGAGTGAAACCAGGAAGATAGAGAATATTTGGAAGACGCAGGGCTGGTGTCCAGGCAATGCTTATTTAAATCCCACCACAGTGAAAGCCACAGGTACTGCGATTTACTGACTATCAGTGCTCTCACTAATAAGGGACATTAAGTGTTCGGTGCTGAAAAGCCATAATGAAACCTTTTTTCTAAGAGCAAATTAAAAGTTAAAGACAATTTCTAGGATAAATAGGGGGTATTTATTGTAAACATTCGTTTGGCTGCTGTTAAGCATTTGCATCTAATGCTACCCTTGTTGACCCTTACCAATATTGATTTGGGTAATTAGGACTCATCGATTAGATCTGTGATTTATTTAATGCTGATTGGCCCGCCAGGAACTGTCTATTTAAATGCAAAAAGGCAAAATGAGTTTTAGTGGATCCATTTAGAAATCCCATTTTCAAAGAGGCTTCTCATTATTAACTAATGAGAATTCAGAAATGTAGATTTGATATGTTTTGAGTTTCATGTTCTGGAAAGGGTTAAAAAAGTGAGAATCAATCAAATCTTGACGCTTTAACGACTCAGTCACAGTTTCATGTGCAACATTTGCTATGAAATTCGCTGTCAAAATGTCACAGTCTGAGAGACAGCAGCAGCAGGAAAACTGTCTTGGTGTCTTTCAGGAAAGCATTCTGCAGAAACAAGCTTTTGTTACCGTTCCTGCACTTGAATGTGACATCATATTAAAATGATGTTTTATCCGAGGCAGGACGTGACGGAAGGACGTGTACCTAAGGGAAGAGACGAGGATTTGACAATTTGAAATACGCTTAAATTTCTGATAAATCAGTACATCTTCATGATTTGATTTGCCTGAGAATATCTGGTGGTCTTAACTGTGAAAATATTTTGGACACATCAGCTAAGATAAGCAAGCAATCTCGACTCCAGATTGCAAACCTCAGCAATGTGTTTGTGTTTTAGGGCCGAAGATGAAGCTTTGCAGAAGGAACGGTCTGTCATTGGAGGAGAAATGCAATCACACATCAAGGTGAAAATGACAGGACATACAAAATAAGGTGCCTGGAAGAAACAGTAGATCCAGGAGAGTAAGTCTAAGAACAAAACCATCACAAAGGTAAAATACAGCTATTTCACAAACGGTTTGCAAATATCAACATCTCTGGACCAAACTATTAATACACCCTAGATTGAAAAGCTCAGTTCTGTAGACTTCCTCTTGAGATCCGAGACTCGGGTGTATCTGTGCTCCAGTAGGACTTCAGCTGTTGTAATCACCACAAATACATTGTGCATTTTGTGGAAACATGCATAAACCAAACAACTGAAATTTAACGTACATTCAACAATGTTCATTCTGGCCAAGATTTTTAACGACAATACAACCAGAAGTTGTTGGTTTTTAATCAGTTGAGGCAGGAATAGATGCTGTTGTGGTGAATTTAAGGGATGCAGCATCTACCAACATGAAAACAGTGACGTTTGTGACCTGCCTCATGATACGGCTGAAAAACATGTCTGCTTTCTCAAACTTGAAGATATCTGCATCTTCTGCATGCACATCCAGTCACCGCAAACATCTCTAGTTTTTAAATAATCATCGCAAACATATTACTTGCAAGTTGTTTTACAAAGAGGCTTCTGCCAGGAACATAATTATACATGTAAATGAATGCCGGTCTTTGTACGTTCAAAAATAAGGGCTATTAAAAACAAGGTCAACCAACAGCACTCTTAATGGGACAAAACAAAGCAATGCTGCAGAAAGAAATGTTGTTTTGCACCGCAGGAGCCAAATTTATTTAACGTTCGACTGGATACAAAATTAAAGTTGCAAAGTAATTCGAAATCCCACTTTAACAGAGTCCTGACAGAGAGAACAGAACTGTGCATGACATCTTAAATCATAACAACAACTGCAAACGTCTTACTAATAATACAATGGCAGATTCATGCGGCGTTCTCTCTGCTGTCATCTACTCTTGTCTTTGGGGGCTATTTAAAACCAAGTTAAGCTGAAGTACTTCTGAAAAAAACCTGCAGTCTGTGTACAATACAAAATTCATTAATGAAACATTTCATGATGTACTTTTTGGGTCTAAGAGTCTATGAAATTTGTGAGGGACAGCAAGAGACATCATGCAAAACTTGGCAACACAGGAGAAGCGTTGACATTTCATAAAAAATACAGACAGGAAATGGAGGAAGAATGAGGATGAGGACGGGTTGCGACATCTACGCTGCCGATCGGCGTCTAATGATGAAGGCCCCTCGCTGCAGCTGTCCTAAATAAATCCTCATCTTGGTGCTGTCGCTGGTCTTCCTCACCCAGATCTGCGAGAGAATCAAAATAAAAAACAAAGTGCTTAAGAATTTATCTTCCGCCGACCTCTCACTGCTTCTAAATGTGATTTGTTCTCCAAAGCCTTTGGCTCAGCAGCAATGAGCTCAAATCTATGCAGTGGTCTATTGACGCTGGCGTTAAAAGGATGCAAATGAGACAAAAGCTATTGGATGGATATCCTAGTACGGTTTGATTCAGAAGCAGATTACAATAAACGAGAGCAAGCGAATTAGAATGTTCTCCTGCTTGCTTTCCAAGCGGATGTGTTAGGTCTGATCTCAATAACCTACCATTTATTCCCCCACTGAGCAGGTCATTAGTTTGAAGAGCGCAGTCATTTGTTTACTACCAATCAGTGAAGAGAATCAAACACAAACCTCATTGGTCCCCACTGAGCTGATGACACAGCTAATCTTGGTGTTCTCCTTGGACTCCAGATAGATTGCTTGACTTTTATGGTACCTGAAACAATAAGAGCATCAGTCACTGAAGATTATTTGATAAACATCACACTAGTGGAGGGTTTAAAGCCTTCCATTAAGCCCAAAGTGAAGTATAAGTTAGTTTTTAGGTGCATGCTACGTGTACGCCATTAATTTGGGAAACTGTGATTTGAATGAATAGCCGAGGCCCATGCAGAGTAACATTTACCATCAAAATACGCTGAAAACTGGCAACAGTAACATTTAGACAGTTAAACCTTTACATTTTTTAAAGGAAATAAAAGTGGCAAATACAATGCATTTAGAACACTGTAATGTGGTTGCTAAGGTGTTGCTAGGTGACTGATTACTGGTCCAAGTTAAAAGAGCCCACCCCAAATTCTCCAGTATTGACATCCCTAATAAAGTTCCCTTCACTCCTTCATTAAGGGCCGTGATTTCTGAGCTGTTTGTTTCATCCATCATGATTTGAAGCATTATTCATGTCTGCAGCACAAATGGTTCAGAAACAGTCAGCTGGCCTTAGAAACCCACTAATTAGAGACTCAGAGCTTGTCATTTCTCAAAAAACAGCCTGTTGAGTGAAAGTCAGAGATATAGAGACTGTGAAAGAACAAGAGAGAAAGAGCAAGAGTGAGAAACAGAAGAAAACAGATATACAGAGAAAAAGAGATTGAGAGAGAGCTAGTCTGTGATATCCTCTAGTAAAGTTCATATAGCTCCATAACTCAACTTCTGCGCTCATTGTTAACTAGCATAACCGAATAAAACATCATTAAATATACATGTAACCTTATACATGTAATGCCTCTGGTAACGCGCTGCGCCGCACTGTCTGCCTGCATTTGAATGCGCAGATGTTCTGGACTAGCTGGCTGTCTAAAGGGCACGGCTGGATGAATGCGTGCCGACACGCTCATGCAAATCCGCAGACATTTCTGATGTTTAATGCCACTTACACACAGGACAGTAAACTCCAGACCTGAACTGAATTAAATAGGCAATAACACGCTGGAAACTGCGTTATATCGCAAATATAGTCACAGCTGGAGGACTGGTTAGTTCCCTTAAACGTGACTGTTTTATATTTTCCATGTGACTCAACTTATCACAAGTGTTTATTAAAATGCTAGGTTTCATTATGGCTTTTTTTACATTAAAGTGAAATTGTTGCCATCTTTTAGTTAAAAGATATAGTGCCTGACGTACAAACACTGAACGAATGTTGCTATGCAACGTAAGTTACGATTACAGTCTCAAACAGTCTCTCAGTGAAGATCTAAGATTCACTCACTTTAAAGTGTCTAATAATATTGTATGCAAAATATTTCAGTCCTCTGGTGTGTTCTAAATCAAAAGTAAACATTAGAAAGCCTCTTTATAATATCAATGCATCTATATAAGGAGCAGAATATTTGGTCACATCTTACGTCCACTTCATCCATTCAATGTGACAGTGTCCTTTACACAAACTGTGACAACCGCTTTGAAACATAGAAGGCTGGTTGGTTCCATCTAGTGGCCAGTATAAAAACTGCAGCGTGAGAAGGGATGCTTCATCCAAAAATGACAACTTTTCCATCATTTACTCATAGATTCGAAATGACAGATGATATTACTTTTTTCTGTGAAACACAAATGATGTTATTTTGAAAAATGTTCTCTGTACAGTGGAAGCCATAGAGTACCACGGTTATGTGGTTTTTTTTTGTGGTCTCCATAAGCAGAAAAAAACGTACAATTTTGAAATACCATGAGGGCAAGTAAATGATGGAATAATTTTCATTTTCAGACGAGCTATTCCTTTAAGAACAATCTGTAACATTTTAATGTTCTGTGTGGGGTCTCTAAGACTCATGGTGTTTCTTATTTAAATAATAAATCTAAATGAATTGCTCCCAGTTCGTCTTACAGGAAGACGATTCTCAATTTTGCATTGGACGTAATGTTCCACGTCACCAGAACAAACAAAAACCACATATGTCCTCGGAGAACACAGATTCTTACCATCTCTTATCATAATAGAGTTTGCCTTCCTCTATCCGTGCCTCGTAGCGCTGGGATGGGGTGTCCATCGGAGCGGACGGCATGTGTTCGGGAGAGGACGGAGACGCTGTAAACATCGGAGACGTTCAGTTTCATTCGGTTCATTGACAGCGTTTGTTACTAGAATGTTCTGTTAGGAAAATTGCTGGTGAAATATGTGGAGAATCACCTCTAAAAGACAAAATGTCCATACCTGGTCTTTTCGGGGACTTAAGCTACAAAGGACATGAAGCAAAAGAAAGGTTACATACAAAATAAATCAAACATTAGACATATGGACAAACAACCTGATAGCGCCGACAAAAACCAACCACCGGCAGCTGATAGTAGCCAGAGCAGTAGAATTAATAGTTTACGACTGTAAAAACTCAATTTTATTGTGGCGGGCTGACTATATTTCACACAATAGCCCATTATAATTTAATAGCCTGTGTAATGTGATACAGGCACCTTTTCATACATAAAAGTTTAATGGAAACCTTTGCTTTATTCCATAATGGATAGACGTTTGAAAAAAATTCTTCTTTAGTTGAGTTTTTTAATGCTGAGACAGAAATTGTGCAGACTTTCATTACGTTGTTATAGTCACGTAATAAAAATGAAATGTACTTATAAAACTAATTGTTCGTCTGTGTATGACAATTTCTTTAATAAGGATATTGCTGCAAAACAAGAACTAAAAGACCTAGTTACCGTTCTGGTGAGACGTTTCTTACCTTATTTAATGTTCTTAGATCCTCCATGATCTGGTCATCAGTGAGTAAATAGTTTAACTGAGGTAAACAGCGTTAAGAAAAACCTACTGCAAATTACAGTCAACAACTTTTCTCCAAACTTAAAAAGACAGATGAGCTCCCTCCCCAAATCCTTCAATGAATAAGACAAAAGTCACTGGCAAACTCTTAACTGCACGACAGCAGAAACAGACTGTTGTATATTAGGGTCCCTGTGAAGATGGAAAAGCATCATGTAAAACTGAACAATGCCTGTTTTGTTTTGTTAAAGATTTGTTCAAAATATGGATATCAGGAGCAGGTTTTCGCCTCTTGTCAGGAATGGGAACCGGGTCATTGGGTCGCCGTCTGAGCTTCCGGGTCATGATGGGTTTCACCTCCATGGAATCTGAAAGAAACGAACACAAGATCTGAAGGAGAAACCGAATGTCCTTCAAGCTATAGCAATTTTCGGCTAAACGTTCAGCTATCGTGATTTTTGCTTTCAGACTGGCAGTGAGTCTCTGCGATCACTTCCACATCTCTCACCTCCCGTCAGCTCCATTGTTAGTTTCTCGTTCTCTATCATCTTCTTCTTCTCCTCCAGTTCTGCGATCAGATTTTCCTTGAGTTCCACCTTCTTATCGTCGAATTCCTTCACTGCCGCTTTTTTCTCCTTGATGTAGTTCCTCTCCACCTGTTCTGTCTGCGAGACGTTCATTTAACATTAATTAACCTGCCAGAGCCGAGTAATAAATCAACGCACCAACAGTTCAGCTTACCTCAAGCTGCAGGAAAAGATCTGAAAGGGTTTGAAGGGAGAGACGGAGGGAGATTATTGTGTGTTCTCGCGATCATTACTCATGTACGGCTGGGTAATAAAAGACACACAGTGGTGTGTTATTGTGCATCATCTTTACCAGCGTTACGAAGTCTCTCTTTATACTGCTGATCAAGCTTTTTCATTCTCTTCTGGTACTCCTGCAGCGTGCCTGCGAAGCGCATAGGGGTGAAAACAAGGCATCTGATTGGCTCATTATTTGTATGATGCATCTATCTTGAGAGCTGTAGCACACATCACAAGGACAGTTCCTCTGAAGTAAACCGTAGCTGGTTGTCATGATTAAGGACTGACAGACTGAACCTGCAGGGTTTGAACCTACGACCTTTCAGTTGCAAGCCCAGCTCAATATCTGTCCTTAAGAAATGTGTAATGATTAAAATATAGTGCAATTGTAATGCATATAAAGTCTTTTATTAGTTATAAATTACCTTCCTGCAGTTGTTGCAGCTGTCTCTTCAGGGAAGCCAGTTTATCCTGATACATCCTGTAATCACAAAAACAGCCTCTGAGACTTGATCTTCTTATTTCATAACATACAGATGACAGCGGTGTTGTGTCACATTGTACTTTCAGAAGCATCTCTTGTCATGGGCAGGTCAGCATGTGTTTATAATACTCACTGTTCTTTGATTTCCACGTAGTCGTCATCGTCGTGTTTGGCCAGATCTGTTTCGCTGGCATCTTCTGTGTCTATCAAAAAGTAAGAAGGGAACATTTGCACATTTGAAAGCAGGCAGACATAACAAAATAATCAAAATTGACTTATTGACTCAAGTCCAGTTAGAACAAACGTTATTTTAATAAATGTCTACACAGCACCATCTAGTGGACAAATATTGATTTCCTATGACATTAAGACTTAATGTTCTATCTTTAAATGATTTGTTGTTAAAATAAACCAACAAACAAATAACATGTATGTGGAAATGCTCCGTTTTCAAGCATTTTACAACACACACACGTTCCCTGCAGATAATATGATGGTTAACCCACAGTAACTATAAACCAGAACTACACCATTAACCGACCAGGAAGACCCTCGTGTATGTTGTATATTCCCACTGAAAACAACAATATATTTTCATGAACAGATCTCATCTCATCTCATCTCATCTCATCTCATCTGAACTCGTTCCCTTCATTCCGAATGACACCAGCTAACTAACACACGCTAACTGAGCTTTTCATATATATTATACACACGATCACACGCCGTTTAAAACAAACATCAGACAAAACATGTCCGATTCGATGCATGCATGCGTGTTAATACAAATACACCAACCCAGTGATGGATCCGGTTTAAGTCTGAATGCATTTATAAACTCTCGCTCTCCGCATCCTGACTTATGCTAACACTGCTAACGGGCAAGATAGCACATTCAATACGCAAACATTCAGCGTCACCGTGAAGTTATTGTCTTATAAAGACGTCAGCATTAGTGCAAAATATCATCATAAATGTAAAACAATGCAGATGAAACGCGTGAGTTTTACGGTATATTCAAAACAAGGCGACACAGCCGCGCGCGCGGAGCCTCACCGTCCATTTGTTTACATCCAACTCAGCCACACAGTTTATTTCATCATAACCAAAACTGATATTTTAATCCATAAATCCCAGAAAAACGTGATTCTGACATTAATAGAAATTAATGAACGCGCATATTCACCTTCCTCCGAGTCTCTGCCTCTGAAACTGCGATCATCGTCTTCATCAACACTGTCTAACTCTTCCTCGTCGTTGTAATAATCCACCATGGGTGACAGTAAAGTCGAAGCCATTTATTTTATTAAAATGTCGGTGCAAATCATAAACTGTAAACAATCACACCGGAGCGACGATTTGAGGCTTTCGCCCACTTTTTTCAATGAGGTTAGGCCGAGGAACCTGATTGGCCAGAACGTCCATGCAACGCATGCTGGGAAATGTAGTTTATGATTGGAGAGGCGCTAAGATGACATAAGGGAAAGAAAATGAGAGAGAGAGAGAGAGAGAGAAAGAGAGAGAGACTCTGGAAAATATACTCACTCTGCAAGTGTGTTTCCAGACTGTTGTTTTCATCAGTCAAGGAACGAGAAGATTATTTTGAAGTTGTCTGTAGGTTACGCACAACTGCCTCTCAGTTATGCACTATTGTTTTCTCAAACAGGTAAGCGTATTAATGTCATTACGTACAGACATATTGCATCTTATGATATGTTGTCATTTAACATGTAAAGACTCTGTATTTATATTGTACCGATACGTTTTGTTAGAGTTTCAGAGTAGTTGAGTTTCATACCATGCATTGGTTAGGATGAGTTTCAATTTCATTCAAATTGTCTTTATCAAACTTAAACATGTATTGACACACGATCAATTATTTACCATCGTCACTGGAATCTGTTATGTCCCAAATTTAATATATTTTTAAAATCCTGGCATTACTGTAAAGACCTTGGGACAATGCAAAACAACAAAGACTAACACCGATGTAAATAAAGCATCTACCTTTATGTCATGTATATATATATAGTGTAATAATAATAATAATAATAATAATAATAATAATCGTATCTTTAAGGATAAGTATGTCATTCACAAAGGGGAACAGGTGTTTCACGTCATATTAAAACAATTGACATTTGTTTTGTCTCCGCATGCCTTAGTCAGAACAACAAGCTGCACCAATACTTACAAATTATAACAATTTATTTAAATTATAACCAAAAACCGTGTTTCTCATCATTATTACACCAGATTATAATCCTATCGCAGCCTATGCAGGGATCTGCCGCTGCGTGTCCTATTGTGCTGTCGTGCGCATTTCTACGAGGCCGACGGGTGGCGCTGTTGAGTTTAAAACCTGCTCGCATCGTTTGTCAGTCCTGTTACCTTATAGCAGGTACGATGTGTCTTTAAAACGCGTAAGATGCGCGTCGGATCGTTTTCAATCGTGCGTGTTTTTACTACACAGTGTTTATACTGGACATCGCAGGTCATCTGTCCGTGCGTCTGGATGCTGCACTAGGGTGAGAGACTCATGACGTCTGTCGAAAATAAGACAGACGTGTTGATGCATTTGCAGGTGTAAGAGCGTCGGGACGTCAATCGCAATGAGTTTGGAAGTTTATTTCCATTAACTCACGAGGACTGCTGGGAAAATAAGGTGCATTTCAACTGGGAGCGCTTTAATTCGCCGGGAGACGTTTGCTTGTAACCGGACTTCTATGGAGTTGGTCCTGGATTAAAGATAAAGCTTTGCTGACTCGGTGAGATCATTATTTTTCATGCATTTGTTGTTTTAACCGCGTTGGCAACGCTTGCGTTTTGTCTCGTACGTTTGTTTACACGGTGACACGTTGCACCGCGTAGTTAAAGCGTTTTTGTGGTTTTTAAGCGATGCTCGACTCTTCGTGGACTGAATCTGCGCTCGATTGATTTTTCCTTGATGAGCCGTCAGACTTCATAAAGTAGAAATTTACTACAGCTGACCGAGTGCTTATAGTAGACATGCGTTGTAGCTCACGGTCCTAATATTTAATATATGCAAAATCATGTTGCATGAATGCCCAACACAGTGAGATTTATTTTATTAAGTGTGTTGCGTTAATGTGCTGTAGGAGGACAGATATGTGGTTATGTAAAGGTTTATTTTGGGCTTGAAAGGTCTGATGTGCATCTGTGCGTGTGCATGTTGTGTCGAGATCTTCTGCACTTTGTTTCCGTGTGTGTGAACTTCACTTTATGCGCACACAGCGGTTGTTCATCCAGGAAGTCACATAGACAGACACACAGGGGAACATGGACCATCAAATCGTTTAAAATACTCCATTTCTGACCGGAATACGTGTTATAAGGACGGTGCATTTCGCCCTTGAGCTCTCAGTCACCTTACAGAAAAGAGGTCAGTATCATTTACTACATCTCCATATGTCTCGTGGGTAACGTGATGTATTTTTGTGCATTCATTTGACAGTCGTGCAAAAGTAAATGAATCTCCCCCGTGGTTGTTTTACGCAGGGGAGTTACGGTGTTGTTGAATTTTTAGTCAGTTTGTTAACTTATATATGATCTGAGCCATATGCCACCCAAACTTTCACTTCCTCCTTCTCCTCAAAAACCTTTATATTCTCTTTATATTCTTCCTTTGTACCTTTATATTCTTGTAATTTCTAACGCATTTAAGGGCAACGCAGTACGCGTCTTCCGATGTGCGCATTTATAAGTAAGTGCGCAAAGGCGCTCTCCAAAACGCAGGTTCACCCGTATCCACGAAGGACTAAAGTTAAGAGAAGTAAATGCAGATGTCAGGGCAGTTTCACGGTGTCCGTGGCTTTTTTGTCATGTGTGGTCGCTATTTTAAGCAACGCGCGTCTCCATTACGCACGCAAACGCTTCTTCTGTCTGATGGAGACCGGCGGGGAGTTTGGTGAACGGGAGGAGCGCAAGATTTCGCCATTCATCTGCCCACCGTTATTCAGCGCTGTCTGCGTCGCACACGAACCAGAAGTTGCTTGTGGGCTCATTTGGGGGTTTACAACAAGTGATGGATGGATGGATGGATGGATGGATAGAATAAGTGATGGCAGTAAGTGATGCTGGAATTGTGACATTTTTTGCTTGTTAATTTGCGCATTTTTTAGTTGCAGTGTAGTTTAACTTTCAAAGCCTTTCTTTTCTGGTATTTTTGGACAAACCTCGAAACATTTATAGATCTAAGCATAAAACTAGCGTATTTGTGCATCGTTTATGTACAGTGTGTATAATAATAATAATAATAATAACCTCTTGGTTACAGTTAGAACCGCATTCGCATACAGGAAACGGGTGTTTTAACGTCCCACTGGTTATTGTACTGTACTTGCATGCTTCAGTCAGTTCAGTACAAAATGATAAACATACTTTATACTTTAAAGCTGGCAGAGTGATGTACATTAAACATGTTGCTTTGCTTTATGCTTTATGTGTACTGGTCGTGATGGAGCAGTCGGGGAATAACGTGTGATAAGCCTCAGCTGTTTTTCAGCTAGAGGTGAAACTGGGTCCATTTCTGTGCTTGACTGAACGTCTCACTGGTTTCAGATCCAGCAGTCATTTGCACCTCATTTATCCTGTGTGAATTATACTATTACTTTCAGGGTTGTTAACTTTAATGTCTTTTTTTTAAAAGTACATTTTCCAGTCTACTGATGCAACGGTTCCATTTGTTAACATTAGTTTACTAACTTACTAACATAAATAACAATACAGTGTTTATTTATGTACATTTTACCAGTTACACTTTTAAATCAATGTAACATGAATAAACAAACAGTTGTTTTTGCATGAAAAATAGTAAGTGCAATAAAATGTTGTTAGTTCATTAATGTTAATGAATGAGATGTTAATGCATTAGCGTTGTAGGATCATTGTCGTCTTCTGTGCTGTTGTTCTTGTCTTTCTCCTGTATGCTGTAATCAAGGTGAACTCTCACGACTTGACTTTGGTCTCCAGCTTTAATGGCTTATTGGTGTCGAGAACTGTCGTTAGAGATGCACTTATCTGATTGCTGGATGTTCGGGAACTGGGACATTCCTGAATTAATTGCACGGAGAGCAATCCTTTTTGTGGAAATATCATTTAGACCCAGAACATTAACCACACAAATAGAAAATCGGAGGAAAGCGTGAAAGGTGTTGGTGAAATTTCTAGCCCAATTCTGTATTGGCAGAATGGCTGTGACCCTGGTTAGGACAACGTGTGCCATATCAAGTTCATGTCATGCTAATGCTAATTAATTCGCATGCAAATGGTAGTGCAATGTTATTTTTAACAGTAGTGTTTCTGAGGCCTGAAAGCATCATGATGGAATTGAATCAGGTTTGATCACAGTTAAATGTTCATATCACAGTTAATAACATCAGCTGTTACAATCAGTTGTGTTGTCTATAGAAAGACATCTATCCATGCATATTATGCTGTCAGCTTTCATTTTTGAATGGCATGTGTGATTGAAAGAAGCCCTGTCTGCTAAAGGCTGTTAGTAATGTTTTGTGCCTGTAGCTAAATATATAGTGAGTAGTCATCTGGTGTTGACTTTAGCCATTGCTGAATTCAAACACAAGTGGCTGATAAAGGGAGGCCGGCCCTCTGTAAGTCTTAAAATGGCTGCTCAGGAGAAATGTGAGAGGCTGAATATTGACAGTCATCTTCCACTTTCATTTTTCTTTAAGGTTTCAGAGGAATTCCAGTTGCTGGATCTATGTTCATGTAACACCCCTGCACTAATCTTAGTTCCTCTTTAGTCAGAGTTAATGATGTAGCACCGTCAGATGCGTTAACCAGAGTTAGTTAGCTCTGTGTTTTTAAACTCACTCATCCTCCATCATTGCTTTGATGGTGACACTGTTACGTATACCAGCTTGTTATAATTAGTGATTCTGATGAAGGGAGGTGGAAAGATCAGCTCTGCTGGTGTCTGTGTGTGTCTCATCAATTCTTTCATTCCAGTTTTTCACTTTTGGCCTGTCAGATGAATGAGTCTGGGCTGTTTTTCTGACTTATGAAGAATTCTGAGGTTGATTTAAATAGTTTAAATAGACTCCAGTTTATTTCTAGTACCTAACCAAGCAGTTGAATACATCATAGTTAACTTAATTCAAGCGTGTGAGCTCTGTTGTACAGGCTGCCTTTAGCGTTCTCTGGTCATGACTAAAGTCCAAAGTCTGATCACATTATTTAATGATCTGTTATTTGCTTGATATTGCATTGCTGTTGTATTACGTGACACTCTATTAGGTCATAGGTCGTGTTCTGGGGCCTTAGTTTTTTTTAATCTTCGGTTTCCTGCATGCAAGCGCAACGTCTCTGTTGAAAAATGCATCAGGATGGGAGTAGCCATGCGGGCCGTCTGACGGGCAGCTCATGCGTGTGCAGGCCGGTAGGAAATCGCATTAAAAATTAAACCTCTGCCATCGGTCGCGATGTCCGTCTGTGATCAGGTTCAGAGATGCCCTTAACTGAGCGACACTTAAAATAACATGAGGACTGTTTTCGTTGCAGACGACGCTCATGTCAATTTTAATGAATGTATAGGAAGAGACGCAAAGCTAAGTCGCATGTAAAAACTTGTAAGGGACACCTGCCACAGATGCTGCGTCATTGTGTTACTCCAGTGGATTCAGTTACTGCAGTCTGTATGTGGTCACAATAAAGGGCCGGCAGTGTGATAGATCTCTGGTCACAGTGCTAAAACAGCACTGGTCAAACGTTTGTAATATATATAATGTGTGTATTTTAATAGGTCTACAATGTAAATGTTAAACATTTCAGCTAATGTCTTCAGGTCAGGCTGTGGAAGTCAGTGGGTTGTCAGAGTGGATTACGTTGTAATTTCGCAGGGAAACATTTTCCTGAAACTGGCAGAACTGGAAAAGTGATTTTCCCCGATTGTGTTGCAGGTGCTTCACGTGCACAACAGATATGTGCCGAACAGTTTATTAAACCTTAGACGGGACAAAAGGAAGTGTAAACGCTCACTGTACAGTGTAAACGTCTGAGCCTGTTTAAAAACAAAATGTGTCTATAAGCAATCAAGTTTGAATATTTCACTGGCATTTAAAAACCACACGAGGCTCTGATCTACTCAAACCTGAGAAACACTATCTTTCTCCATTAGTCTCTAACTTATTACATATTCTATCAAGAGTCCCGCTTTTATCCTTTAGGCTATCGGCACCGTTAATTCTTCTATTACGCTGAAACTTTAAGAGATAATTGCTTGGAAAGAGATTGTTTCAGTTTTGTCCCTGTAACACTGAAGCTCTGTGTACAGTAGATCTAACCAGAGCTTTTACAGAAAGGATTCCCTCTTGATATTTATAATCGAAAGATGAATCTATAAATATTGAAAGCGAGTGTTCTGGGATGTCTGACGCAGATCTAATTTGTAGTGAGCTTCTCGTGGTTTGACAGACAGCCCTGTGGATGTGAAGCGAGTGTGATGTAATGTGTAGTGCTCTATAAATAGTCTCACGCCCCCGTCCTGAAGTCTGCGTTTCACCCGTATGTGCCGACGCACTGAGCACAGCTAACACAGCTTACAGTATCATTGAGAATTTAAGGTGACAGAGGTTTCATTAATAGAATACACATGTAGCGAGTATTCTGTCATCAAAGCTAATGGCTTTTGTGAAACTGTGATACCAGCAACGTTACACATTAAAGACATTCACGGCTGATAAATTTATTTCATTAATATTCAGGTCAAAACAATCGTTTCAAGCTAAATAATACATTGGTTTGTTTACAGGCACATTTAATACAGATTTCAGTTGATGTGTGACCATGGGAGTTCTTGTATAGTTTTACAATGGCTTTGAATGTGGCTAATCCAGTCAGATGTTATAGCTTTGTGTCGAAAGCCTTTGTGTGAAATTGTGTCTTTTTTGTGTTTGTGTTTCACTCATTTTACATCTATGGTCTCATTGCAGTTCGACTCCATTTAGCAGATGTGTGTTCCCACGGGGAGCTGATGTGGTCCAGCCCAGCACCCCTACTGCAGCTCTCACTGGGTCATTGACATCTCTGAACGCTCGTATCCCATAATGCCTCATCTGTGTCTGTTCCAGTGTCACGATCAGAGCGACTGAACGCTTCTGCATGCCAGAGAAACATCAGGAGGGCATCTCTCTTACTCTTGGGTCTTTTCTTTCTTTTGTTCTTTTCTTTTCGTTCTTCTCTCACTCATTCTCTCACTCACACACTCATTCTCTCTCTCTCTTTCTCTCTCACTCATTCTCTCTTTCTCTGTCATTTGTTCTCCCTTTCTCTCTCTCATTTGCTCTCACTCTCTCTCTCTGTCATGTGCTCTCTCACTCTCTCTCTCTCTCTCTCACTCTCTTTCTCTCTCTCAATATCTGACATACTATCATTCATCTTCTACATAAATTATATTTCTTACATTAAGGCCAGCAAATAAATAGATCTTTAAGCTTGCGAGGGAAGGAGACACTGTGACACTGCAGCCCAGAGGTTTAATAATCTCCATCTGTAACGTTAGGCTTAAATGGTTGCATTTGAGACTGAACTAATTTATTCTAGCGACTGGCAGCACATTTTTAATCATTACTTGATGGCTTGCTGGTACAAGATCTTTTCATTCAACGCTTTTGATCATGTGATTTAGCTCTACTGTCAGCAGGCAGTTGATTTATGGTGTAAATTTGAACATGTAATTTGGGAAACTGTCTTAAACTCTGACTGATACGCATCCAGCAGGAAGCTTGAGGAAAATATTTGCATAGATTTGATGTAATCCGGCCCATTTTGGTGGTTTGTTTTGGATGCATGTGCCCTCAGATACAGATTCACCAGATAAATGTTTAGTTCATGTGAAACATCATCTTGCACAGACTCATTTTGTCTGAAAAATGTCTCATTGTTGCCAAGAGCCAAAAAAGAGGAAGAGATTGTGTGACCAGCAAAAAATATCAATTTTAGAAATTGTTGACATCAGGAGAATTTCTGTACGTCCAAAACCTGCTAACTTTCAAATGTAAGTCACAGAAACCAGTGCTCCTTAACTCCAGAATGTTGCATCAGATTAGCCAATTAAATTACAGCTTGCCAGACCAAGAAAGTGCTTGCAAATTTTGAGTGCAATTTACATCAGATGGTTCGTAAAGAGGCTGTGGGCTGTCTGTGGGCATCTTGTCTAAAGCCGTGAGCATGAATTACCCTTCTGAACAGGAAGTGAATTATGAGGGAAGTCAGAAAACTCTTGAAATTTGGAGATACAGTTGTCAGGAACTGTACAGACTAGAGTAGGCAGGTCTTGATTTGAGCTGACACTCAGTTTTTCAATAACACAGAAATATGGCCTGTGAATTTTGGCTGCTGTCAGATCGTTTATTGTTGTTTTTATGGCTTTAAAGTTGAATTGCTCTGTAATACAATACGTTAAAGTGAATCTCATCTATCTGCAAATTATAATCAAAGACAAAGTGAGTCCTTTTTGAACAACAGAAACATTTTACATATCAACCAAAATGACTGCCGGATGCCTGACTCTTCGGGGATGTTATTTCCTGTATCGTCTGTCCTTTGACCTCAGCGGCGGTGATTATTTCCTGTGGCACGTGCTCGTATCCTGTCTTACAGGAAGTGATCTCGTGGCTGGTGTTTACGGTAGCTGCGCCGTCATTTTGAAAGAATGAGGCTTGGCCTGATTGAGTTGGATGGATGTTGAATGGAGACAGGCAAACAGAAAGCTGTATAGGTGAATAAATGAAAGCTTTGACGCCCTCATTAGTGAATAAAGAGATAAAACATTTGACCTGCTTATTCTGCCATATGAGAGCCTTAGGGTGTGTCTCTGTTGACTCCCTTGTTCAGCAGTCAGGCAACTGGCCAGTTTGAGGGCTGTTTTATTCTCAGAATCACGGTGCACTCAGAAAAACGTATAGAAATTCCCAGAATGCATCATTAAAAAGTAACAAATAGCTGCTGTTATTTTATTTACGTAAGTTGCATGCGTAAGTTTCATTTTTAGCTCAAACCCTTATTTTTACTTAAATATTTTATTTGTGTTTTCCATGTTTAATGTGCATGAAAGTTTAGAAACGTATTTAGGTTGTTTACATTTTTAAAGTTGTTGGCAGAGGTTTGTTTACTATTGATTGTTTTCCTTCAGAATAGCAATTTTTTTGTTGCTTCTGAAATAAACATTTTTATAGCGTTGTTGATAAATACCAGCTGCAGTTATCATCTCGCATGTAATCGAGTCGCCAGCGTCGCTGTGTTGAGCAGATCGACACCTGTTCCGGCGCCAACCCGTGTTCCTCACACACTTGTTTGCTAGTGAGCGAGATAAGATCCTTGTTTCACATTTAGGGTCTCCTGTGCACTGTGGTCCGGTTAACACTCATATGAGGACAAATTCTCCAGGGAACGGTGAGTGAGGAACAGCAGATGACAGGACTGACTGGTGAGGACCATAATTGTCTGTGTACGCTTGGCCTAAAGGCTCTTCCAGACACGGCAGTGGCTTATGGAAATGACGTTCCGACTTACCTTCACAGATGTTGACGGAACCTGACAATGTGTGTTTGAGGACAGAAGTTATTTAAACAGCTAGACGTTTGCGTTTAGCCCTGTAAAGAGTGAGAACTGTACTTTTCTGTCGTATTGTGTTGCTTTTGTCTAATACCGCAGGTCTTTGATCTCTGTGTGACCGGCTGTCTGTTCCAGCTCAGCTTGTGGTTTTCAGAGCTGTATAGTCTCTGAGTAATGAAATAAAATGTTGAATAGCACGTGTTTGAGATTCTACAAATGCAGGAATTCATCAAAGAGTATTAGTGTGCTAATATGTTTACGGATTGCGTGATCCAAAATGTTGTTTTCTTTTTTTGTTGTTTTTCTTATTGTCGTTTCTGGTCACTGCTCATGATTCGTCCTTCCCTGAAGCAAACAAACAAAAAACGAGACGACTGAGTAACCCGGTAATTTCACTCAAAATCTACTTTCATAAACAACATGAGATTAGATGCAGACGTGTCTCTTTTGTAGTTTTTTTTTTATTTGAAATGAGGAACATGAATCGGCGCAGACTGGGATATAGAGGAAATGCATGTGAGATCCGACAGCACGCTAATATAATTCCCAAATTAATTCCAGCCCGGGATGAAAGCTAAAAAAAGCGAGCGCTCCTCTGCAGTGACGTACATAATTCATACTGTCAGTGCGTGTTTTACCAAAACAAACTGAACGCATGGGAGATGAGTCAATGGCCTAGATGTACATCTTTTCCTTTTTGACTTTGTTCCTGCCATTACTTTTAATCTCTCCGTTCTTGTCCGTCTTTTTCCTGCTTGTTGTTGCATCTTCACCTTGAGTTTGTGTGAATGTTTTACGTTGTTGTCGTCTGGTCATCCTCAGGACAAATCTGCAGCGTTGTGTCAGCATAATAGAAACGTTTCATAATACGTTTGTCACAAACACTTTTTAGGGACACTGTGACTTTTTTATATTTTAGTTGAGGTACCACAATGGCATGGAGTGTTTACAAGTGTTAATAAAAGTGACATTATAGGTTCTACAAAAGACTGTCTGTGTGTTTATCGTGTGTGTGTGTGTGTGTGTGTGTGTGTGTGTGGTAAATGAAGACAGTAAAGAGAAAGTTAGTGTTACAGGAGTTATGACACTGCAGCTGTAAGCGCTCAAACTGTGGGCTTTAATTCTGATTCTTAGGCCCTAAATATTTAATGGTGTAAAAAGCCAGTGGTTTTGTGGCAGGGAAGCAGCTGTGTGTGTGTGTGTGTTACTTCACCATTAATCTCTGTGCTCTCTCTGATTGGAAAATCCTGTTGGGTTTAAAGCAGCTCTTTGAATCTAGAGCGTGTGTGTGTGTGTGCGTGTGTGTGTGTGCATTTCTGCATATGTTTCCAGAGGGAATAAATGCATTTGAGTGCAGTGTAATGTGTTTTAGAGCAGTATAGCTGTATATGTATTTAGCAGTTGTGAAGGTTGTGTGTATTTTGAGGTGTGTGTGTGTGTGGTTAAAGGGGGTGGGAGGGAAGTGAGCACAATTCTGGGTGATTTCCTGTGTGAGCTAGATAGAAAGAAACCAGTACATGAGTTCATATGTAGATGCAGAAGTGTGTGGGGTAAATTCCTGTCTGACAGTGTGCTTTCCTG
>JBAJNP010006537.1:0-25299 GCA_036877545.1 Yasuhikotakia modesta | reverse complement strand
GCGTGACGCTGTCGTGAAACAGACACGCAGTGACTGTCTGGAGTTCATGCTGAAGACGCGCGAGCCCCATGGCGTGTAACCCACTGCAGACAGCGCCCCCTTCAGGCCCAGTGTCTCTATTAAAGCTTCACTTCGGGATACGTCCCCCCAAAACGAACGTTTCCTTTCCACGTGGTCCTCGCCATCCACAGCTCCTCTGTTTCTGTGAGTGAAAGATGGCGGAACCGCTTCATCCACTGCAGGTGTCATTGTGTCATATGTGCCATAACTGTGACAGTAATGATAAATTATAACGCATATTCTGCGTTTTCCAGTGTTTCTAACACCTTTTGCTCTGTTCAGTGATTCCCTGAATGATTTCAGGAATGTCGGGAAGTTTTTAAAAATGCATTTGACTTTCTTAGTTACTCTCTTGTTTCAGCTGGTATATTACCCTGATGTATTGATGTATTTCTATATAATCATGCCTACTGTTACATTAATACACTTTTATTGACTTTGTTTATTTGACAATACAAAGAAATGCTACAAAGTTCATTGGCCATGAGTCTCACAGCACTGTCTCATGTGAATGGACACACAGCATCAAGCATCAAGCAGCATGCGCACACACACACACACACACACTCATGCACACACACACACACTCAAACATGCACACTCACACACAAAAACATGCTCATGCACACACACAAACATGCACACACGCACACGCACACACACAAACATGCACACACACACAGGAAACATCTTTTGTCTGTCTGATGGCAGCATGGTGTCACTTGTTTTCATGTCATCAACAGATAACACACTAAACAAAGGAAAAGTGTCTGTGCGCAGGTCCTGGATTTCCTTATGAGCCCCTGAGGATGAGGGGCACAAGCTCATGTACAGTCCCCCGACATGAAGCAGAAATCTGCCCTTTAATGTGAAAATCACTCCCCACTTTTAGAGTTCAGTTCTAAATACTAAAATCACTCCAATAATACTGTTAAAAAAATCCAATAACATATTTTGCTATAAGAAAAAACCTCTAGCTATCATTGTTAATTGACTTTGAGAGCTGTTTTTCTGGCTGCACATGAAGTCTCCACAAAAAACTTTCCACAAACATTTAGCAACTAATCAGCACAATTTCCTCCTTGCGTTGGATTCTTTGTGCTTCTTTCTGTCCCAACTCCTTTCTCATTTCCTCTGTGATCAGGAATCTGTCATGAGGATGTGACATTCCACACATAACCTGCCTGTTAGGAAAACACTCACAGACGTCTGTTCAAAAATACACATTGTCTTGTTCTAAGAACAAGTTCCTGCTCAGAGCAGACGACTGCTCCTCTGAGGATAACCCGGATACCTGCGGCAGTGTTTCTGCAGGTCGAAGGAAGTGTGGATGAGTGTGAAGAACAGGAAGTGAGAACCTGTGGTGATATCCAGCAGCCTTGGCCCATATTCAGTGTTTGGAGGTAAACAACTGGATCCTGTGTTGACAGAATCTATTTATACAGTCAGTCTATAGCAGTACAGTACAGCATCTATGCAGTCAGTCTATAGCAGTACAGTACGGCATCTATACAGTCAGTCTATAGCAGTACAGTACGGCATCTATACAGTCAGTCTATAGCAGTACAGTACGGCATCTATACAGTCAGTCTATAGCAGTACAGTACGGCATCTATACAGTACAGAGTCTAAAATATATAGTTGATCATGAGAAGCAGAGAACAATCTATCATTACATGAGTACAGTAAGGTGTTGAAATGCATGGTGGATGTTTTTTACATTTTCACGGTGTCATTTTCAGGAGTGCAGTAAATATTTTGGCCACCAGAGTGCATATTTTGGGGTTTAGTTTAATTAAGATGTTTTCTCTCACCAGGGACAAAAGCATCAATGAGTATTTATGTGACTGAAAGAGAGACCACAACAAGTGTTTGTTGTTAAGTGTTTTTTACTTTAGCTCATCAATTGCTTTTTCAACAATTGCAAATACCTCATCCACAGGAAGCTCAGAGTTTATCTGTGGGAGCAGAGAAGAATTAAAAGTAGTCAAGTAGAAGTAGCGTAATTAGCAATTATATAGAATAAAAATAAGGTGAACTGTAGATATATTCTATAATCACGACTAGCTCACCTTCCTGACGATGCCGCGTTTCTCGTAGTATGCAATGACAGGCTCAGTGGCTTTATAGTACAGATCTAGACGCTTTTTAATTGTCTCCTCATTGTCGTCAGCGCGGCCACTGGTCTCTCCACGTTTCACCAGCCGCTTCACCATGGTCTCAGCTTTAGCGTCGACGTAGAGCAAAAGAGCCGGAGCGCCAATCTGAGACAACGTGACATGATCATGATCAGGTCTTTCCTGCAGCTGTTCTGTTTAGGAGATTATAGTTTATAACTGGGTTCGTGTTTGTGAGGTGTTATTTTTCAACCTTCTTCTCAAACTCTTCTCCCTGTTTGACTTCACGAGGGTAGCCGTCGATGAGGTAACCTTTAGAGACGTCAGCTTTAGCAATCATGGCGTCTTTGATCATGTCAAGAACTGTGTCCTACAGAAACAAAACAATGAACGTCTGAAAGACACTGTTTTATCGGTCTTAATCCAGAGATCACACACACAATACATCAACAGAGTCTGACAGACCAGAGGCACAAGTTCTCCTTTCTGCATGATGGCCTGCAGCTGTTTGCCTCTCTCTGATCCTGATGCCACCTCAGCGCGCAGCAGGTCGCCGGAGGACAGGTGAGTGTAGCCGTACTTTGCCACAATCTTCTCACACTGAGTGCCCTTACCAGAGCCGGGGCCACCTGACCCAAAAACAGTTCACAGGACGTTTGTGCGCTTGCTAGTATGGCGCTGCTTTTAACTGACCTCCCAGTGCAGACTAGCTTTAATGTCTGTGTTTACACAAACATGCCACAGACGGTTTGTACACTTTATATTAAAGGTGCATTATGCAGTTATGATTTTCAGTTACTGTTTGTAAAGACAACACTGAATCTTTGAACACCTTTAAAAGACATGCCTCTGTTCCAATTGGCTAGCTTAATTATCTACTGGCCAAAAACTGCCTCCCAGAAACATCACAAACATCATACAAAATGAAATAAAACAAGAAAATACAGACAGAAGACATCTAGTGACTCATAGATAATGACTGACAAAATGTTTTTGTCCATATCTTTTTTTTCTGGAAATTCCTGCATAATGCACCTCAATTCATATTTATATCAAAATGTATTCTTCAACATCATCTATATTCTCACAATAAAGAATGTCAGCACAGAATTTATTTTAAATAATCATTAACATCATTTAATAAAGCAAAAGACCATAGACTTACCCACGACAAAGACAATTTTAGCATCCTTAATTTTATCTGTGACACAAATAAAACATAGTTAACAAACATTAACATTAGCACAAACCCATCACTGGTGTAAACACAGACGATGGTGAATGTTTTAACCATTAACATTAGCACAAACCCATCACTGGTGTAAACACAGACGATGGTGAATGTTTTAACCATTAACATTAGCACAAACCCATCACTGGTGTAAACACAGACGATGGTGAATGTTTTACCATCTGGACTGACAGAAAGCACAGCTGATCGGCTCAAACACCCTGAACCCATCCTGAACTGAAGACACTCTCTGCTCTGCTGTTCACTTCAGGCTGCTCTGAATGTTTCAGGTCTCCATGGCAACTGTTGCCACGACTCACATTGACCATTAACAGACTCAACAGATCAGATCTGATCCAGCAGCATCAGTGTGGCTATTCTTCACACAGTATTGTGTTATAATAACAGTATTAATGTTATCATAGCAAAACATATGTATCATAACTGTGCATCTGAGAAAAACGATAAAACGGCCATACATACTGGCTAAATACAGCCAGACATCACATTTATTTAAGAATAATTCAAAAATGATTCACGTTAATTCATGTAAAATATAAATTGTCCACATGAGGTCACCAGAGATCATGAAATCAGAATCAAGACTTTACAGCTGTTATTAAGTCTACCCTTGTGGGGACCAGCCCACATAGTAAATTATGTTTATTGTGTTTATTGTGTTTTACTTTACACATATTGTCTCAGGCTGCTACAGGTTATGCATCTATCATACATGTAACCGCTGAGTGTATATGCAGGTTATGCATCTATCATACATGTAACCGCTGAGTGTATATGCAGGTTATGCATCTATCATACATGTAACCGCTGAGTGTATATGCAGGTTATGCATCTATCATACATGTAACCGCTGAGTGTATATGCAGGTTATGCATCTATCATACATGTAACCGCTGAGTGTATATACAGGTTATGCATCTATCATACATGTAACCGCTGAGTGTATATGCAGGTTATGCATCTATCATACATGTAACCGCTGAGTGTATATACAGGTTATGCATCTATCATACATGTAACCGCTGAGTGTATATGCAGGTTATGCATCTATCATACATGTAACCGCTGAGTGTATATGCAGGTTATGCATCTATCATACATGTAACCGCTCAGTGTATATGCAGGTTATGCATCTATCATACATGTAACCGCTGAGTGTATATGCAGGTTATGCATCTATCATACATGTAAATATTACAGATGGAAAGATTTCACGTTCCTTACCTGCCATGATTATCTGTTATGTGATGGATGTTCCTGAAAAAGCCAAAAAAACAACATGTCCAAATGAAGAGTGAAACTCTTGACTGAAGAGCAGAAAACAGGTCAGAAAGTTTTAATACAATCTAACAGAAAAGCACACATGAGATTAATCTCTGTTTTTCTTAACAAAATCTGTTTCTTTCTTGCCCTCAGCTAAAATCTTTTCCACCCTGACATAGTCAAATGCTATTAAACATGTTATTCTACAGCAAGTGTATATAAAACATGTTTATATATAGTGTATATAAAATATTAAACAACATAAACATTTTCAATCAGTGACATTTCCATGTGACGTCACGCCCTTATATAAATGCCCATCTGGCGGGCAAAAAACGAGAAGCTGAGGCGAAGGATGAACGCTGTATGTTTGTATACATTACTCTGTATATATTACTCTGTATACATTACTCAAATAACATTACTCTGTATACATTACTCTCTCAATAAAACACTCAGACCAAAGAGAGCAGTTCATGAAGACCCTTAGAAGTCACACACTCAAACACAGTGTATCACTACAATTTGTCATAATAATAAGTATAAAGTTATGTGAAATTAAATGCAGCGCTTCCTGTTATGAGATTTACATGACATGTATTTCCCTTTCTTCTGTTCTTTATTTTATTTCAGTGCAGTATGTACTGAATCCATCTGTATGTACTCCGTCTGTATGTACAATACAGATCAGGTTCAAACCTGATTCACAGGTTATTGTGTAACGTAAGGCTTTACGATAATGCAAGAGCAATGACAATGTGATTCTCTTTGAATTCTGACAGGGTTGAGACGGCACTGAAATGTGATTTGCAAATGCATTTAGATGTTATGTATTCATTCACCAAAAGAAAGCACATAACATTTTAAATCCACATAATATTCTTCTATAGTTGTGCTAATACCTTTATAAATGTCCTCCTCGCATGTGAGGTACCGATTTTGGTGCGTTGTGTTTGTTATGAAACCTGGAAGAACAATTTTATAAAAGCAGTCACCCATCATATGAGCCCCCTAATGGTGACATGAAACTACAACCAACAGTTGGAATATTGTGGAACAGTGTGCAGATGTAGTCAGCGCTATGCACACAATCTATGATTAAAACCTGTACTTTCACTGCACAATAATCTCACAAAGACACCTAGAAACAGCCAATGACAGTGTTAGAAACGTTTATGCTGAAACATTCAAGGTTAAGAGGCACCATTATAAGTGTGTAATGTCTGAGTTATTAATACACACATCAATGACCCAAACACACATTTTACTGCAGTGTCATTGCATCTCTGCGGACGTGCCTCACAGCTGTGAAGAATGTGCTGTCACAGCCCTGATAAACGCTGATGGAGTCGCACCAGAACAGGAACCAGACAACTGTATCTAACTGTGATGTGTACAGCCATTATTGTTTGACGAAATAAACAGTACAGTGGTGACAAAAATATAAAACTAAAACTAACAAGTTTGAGCCAGCGGTCTAATACTTTTAGTTTTAGTTAGCAAACATAGTTTAAGGCAGCAAAGTTTGTTCACAGTGTGATGACAGCTGGACGACACAGTCACCACTAAGACTGTGATGACCCAAGACAATTAAACTACAAACCCTCCCAAAAAGGCCATTCAAACATTAACATGAGACTCTTACTGTTTTCTGTGCGCTGTGCTGCTGCTGCTGTGAAAGAGTCTTGGCACGTCTGTACGGCAAGTGTAAACAGATTCCTTTTCTAGTGACGGTACTGCTGGTCATGTGACCACACTGCCTTGCATGTAAATGCTGTGCTTTTGACAGTACAGCCCTACTGGTCTGAGAGACGCTGTTTTCAAAAGACAGCACTGAATTAATAAAGCTCCTAATGTGCTAATGAAGATATGATGTTGATATTTTATATATGGAATATTATTATTAAAGTCCAAGCTCTAAGTAACACAGACAGACTCACACAGTCAGTCTGAAATTTTAAATAGGAGTCTCTACTTCAAACCCTCTAGCTCCACCAACAGTTCAAAGTTGTTTCAGTCTGTTTTATTAACCCTTACAGTAAATGACATCATATATCATCATTATGCACCTCACAGGTGGTACTCATATCCTGGTACTTTTGAGCAGTCTTACAAATGCAGCCATTGCTACTGTCATGCTGTGTTCTGCACAGTGCACGTCTGCGCCTGCAGTGAGCAGACACGACAAATCGCTGATCTTTTCTCCAGTTGGAGACTCTCTGTTGGAAGGATTTATGAGAGGGCTGACCCTGTTCTTAGTGAGAATGTCACTGTTAGACTGAATCAGCACTGCTCACTAAGGGACACCACCCTCTGGCCAGTTATGGAGATTTTATAGCTCTGTGGGTGTGTGGGCAGTTGGTCCTGTAGTTCACTTGGCACTAGTCGTACACGTCATATGAGTGAAGATTTGAATGTCTGAAAATGACAAAGATTGATATGCACATGTTAGCAAACACAGGTGTGGCCTTCAGCCACAAGCTCTTTCTCTCTGGAGAAACGTTTGCTGTTCACACTGACATAATAATGGAAACCATTATCTGAAACTCAGAACCTTTTTCAAAAGCTTATTTTTATCCTCATGTATTTCCAGATGATTAGCATTATCACTGTCAGGAAACTATTGCTGCTGGTGGAGTTCTGTTTGTGTTCTTATTACTGAGAGAATTAACAAATACAAACTCACAATCATTGAGAGGTTTCACTTATAAAATTGATGTTTTTAAATAAACATTTTAGACAAATGCATGTTCATACACTTTAATAATTAAATGTAAGTTTAAAACTAAATGTTGTATTTTAAAACATTTGTTTCTGTATTGTGTTCTGTTACCCCGTTATGCTGTTATTCTCTTTAAAATTAAGTTGATCTTTCTGATGACACACGATTTTATTAAATGATTAATAATATAAACTATATAAATTATTTATAATATAAACATTATAAAATGAAAGTGTTCCTCAACAGTTTAAGCTCAACAGTTGTGTAGAGAGAAACACTCAGTGTTTTACAGATTTTGTGTTTCAGCATTCAGGACAGGTCACATGTGCAACCTGAGGTGCTCCAGCAGTTATATTTTCTAATAAAAGCTGGTCTATATATGACTGCATGTGGTCAGCAGGCAGGTTCCCATCACCATAACCAGCAGCTCTGTTACTTCAGTCACGTCACTCATTCACTTCACATTTTTATTTCTGTTTCTTCTTCATTTTTTGTGTGCTGCTAAAACGTGTGCAATTCCAAATCATGCTTTACCTTGAACATGCATTTTATTATTTAAAATAAACATTAAATCAAACAGCTCGTAACTGGTTTGATCTTTATTATTTTTCTGAAGGTTTATAAAAACCCTCTATATTAATTTTGCAGGACTATGAAGTTGCATTTAGTCACTTTTTTTGGCTTAAGAATTCAGAAGCTAATCAAAAGATACGACGTAACATTAGGAACATTTTGAAGGGAAGAATACGACACGTCTAGGGACTCTAGAGCACAGAAAAAGCTCTCGCACACAATGTGACATTACTGTGTTATTAGCCACAGACCCTCAACACCACGAACTGACATCACAGATGGATGTTCCTGTAGGGGAACCGGGATACTGCCCTGCCATAAACGTATGCCCTCAGAGTCATGCCATGATGCTAAAAAAAGCCCGAGCTCCTCTGCAGCTGTCCACTGAGCAGAAACCCTACAAGCCCCCTGAAAACTGAGCTGCATTTCAGCTGTTGCTATAGTGACCGTGTCCCCTGGTGAGGACTGCTGTAGCTTTAAGAGAAGGGCAGTCTGGTTGGCGTATATGGGCGCAGTGATACCATCAGTGTTTACTCCTGACAGGACACAGGAGAAGAAGTGAATTCAACACAATCATGAGCAGAAACACATTACGGAACGCTGTTGAGAAAAACACAAAGCTGCAGACTTGCAGACGCTGGGACTGATTAAATGTCACGCATGCAGAGGTCACGTCTGCGAGGTTTCGCATCAGCATGACATCACAGCTGTCAAAACATGGACGTGACCTCATTTAGATTCTAATTCTCATGCAACAAGAAGCTTTTCTCTGGGACGAGACCCCCCCCCCTTCCCATGAGCTCCTACATCACCAGCCTGCAAACAACAAGACCTTAAAGAGCTTAACTCTCTCACACACACACACACACAACGCATTATTTCCCAGCTGTATTTCCCTCTTCCTCCCTGGGCGTCTGTACTGACCTGTCTCTCTCTCTCTCTCTCTCTCTGCCTGTCTGTGGTTGAGGGCGTCCAGCGAAGGCTGTGTGTCCTGTCCTGTCTGTCTGTCTGTCTGAGCGACCGGCTCACGCCAGCCGTCTCTCTGCAGCTTTATATAGATCCCTGACAGCTCATCCTGACGCAGGGGATGCTGGGAAAACTGCAGCTTGTGGGTGGGGGTGTTGAGGAATTCGGGTTCGTGTATGTCTCCTGCTAATGATAAAGCACAAACAGCACACACGTGTCACATAACACAGTTGGTGACTTTATTTTACTGACGCGAGCGAATGATTGCTGGACGCGCGCTCTCAGGTACGCGCTGCTCTCTGTGAAACCTCTCTGGTCTCGCGCACAGCGCGCGCGCACCTTAACTGTGCCCGCTGCGGTCGCGGAACGTGTCCAACGTGTGCGCGCTCAGACGCAACCCGCGCGCTCGCGAATGCGCGCTCTTTCCTCCATTTCTCTGATGTACTGATCCAAAAATAAGCCGCGCGAATGTAAACTTTAAACGCGTTTAATTAATATTGCATGTATGTGTATATTACAGACATGAGTGCAGAGGTTCATTGCGCATAACATGATGTTTCTCTTACTCTGTCCTCACAGTTTTCGCTCATATTTTCCGGCTCCTGCGTTTCTCAGTCATCAGCTCGTGTTTCCGGTGAGCAGGGGCGGGGCTTTAGCGCTGCTTCTGGATTGACAGCTCCACTAGCCAATCCATTACAGACGGGACGGCACTTCAGCGAGGACATGTTAACTTAATTTTTTAAAGTTAAACTTAATTTTTACTTACATTTTTGAAAGTTGACATTTCACACAAACAAACAAACAAAATTACATTAATTATTTTGACAAAGTTCTACATTTATAAGGCAGGGGTAACTGGTAGTTGTATATTGTATATTGCCATTCATAATGCTGGTTCCTCTGTGTGCATTAAAACAATGTACAAAGTACATTTTCAAAGAATGAAACACAAACAAGAAACTATTTTTCAAATGTATGTAAGTGCCTCTTTATTTACGTATGGCTATTATAAAGCCCATATGTATGTATGTGTATAAAATTTGTTTTTCACATTTTTGTTATTCTTACCTTACTGAATGTATAACACATTTGATTTACTGTTATATTTCTGAGGTACTGTAATGCTATATGTCTGACACATCCATAGTACAGAACTTGTGAGCAAATACACATCAGTTCTTATCACAGTTAACCCAAGAAATCAGAGAGTTCAGCTTTCACACTACAGTCTAACCTCACTGAAGCAGAAGACTGAGGAAACAACCTCACAACACCTGGATTTCTTTATTTAAAACTTCAGAGTTCAGAAACTCATTTGAATGTGTCTTTGACTTATTTTACCAGTTTTCCACATTTTTTTAGTCTCAGGGTTAGTAGAAAAGCTAGTTTTTGTTTGAAGGTGTATTTACTGAATGAGCAACTTTATTACACTGTAGACATTGGCTTTACATGGTAGTGTTTAAAAGAGCACATGAACATTAATGTCATCAGTGTGTTTGACTGAAACAAAGATTGAAACAATTTGATTCAGTGTCACATCACCACTCTTCTCTCGAAATATCACCATCAAAAGCAACAGCCTCAATCAAGCTGATAAAAGACAATAAACACAGAACGATTGTGATTCATTTCTGTTGTCATTCACAACTGAACTTTAGAGAAACAGTTTGAATCATAATTCAATGACTTGACCAAACATAAACAAAATCAGTTTATTTGATAACCTAATCATTACAGATCTTCATTAACCTTTGTCATTATAAAAGCGCAATTTACTTCTTTTTATAAAGGTTTTTTTCATAAACTGAAGATGATTTATGTGATTAGTAACTGAGCCATTATTCTGTATGTAGTTAATGTACAAATGATTTAGTGAGTAAGAGTCAGTTATAGAAAACTTCAGTGACCATCATCACTCAGTTCATTTCAAACCCAGAACCAGCAATAATCACACCACAGTGAAGCTATAAAACAGGTCTGAATTTTTGCCAATTGTAACGAAAAACGTATTTCCACAGTTACAGTTAATACTTCAAATGTTCACAGTCTGTTCAGATTTTTTCAACACTTTTAATAAATACATTTGTGAATAAAACATCTTCAAATGTGTCAGAAAGTGTCAGGAATCACAGAAGCCCTCATGTCTTCATTCATTTCGCGCTGATTTCAGCAGCTGAATATTAAAGCAGATTTGAAATGTACTGATGATCAGAGGCTCCAAATGAGCAGCTCTGAACTGTGGAAAGAATGCATGGTTAATACTGTCACTGAACACACAAACTGGATCAACACTTCCTCAAACGGCACCATCACAGTCTGCCATTAAAGCAGTATGCAAACAAATAATTAGGAATGTACTGGCTGTCACTGAACAGGAGAGGCAGCGTTCATGTGCACAAATGCCTGTGACTCATGAGCCACACAGTCCAAGTTCACCAGTCTTGCATACACTGAAAAATCCTCCAGCACACATTTAAACTCATCACAGATAAACGGGTCATCACAGAAAGCACTTGTTCTGTTAAAGATACTCTTTAACAGTGAAATTCTATAAACAGAGTTTGTTTCTATTGATTGTGGCAGCTGTGGTTCATCAGATGTTGGGCTTCTGTTCAGATGTGTTGATATCTGAATCACAGACTTCTGGAATGTCAACAGAAACTCTGATCAAAGGTTGTACATCACACAGGGGAAACACTTGTATGATGTTCACGTTCTGTGTTCTCTCAATATAAATGTTCTTCGAGAGACCTCTGCTCTGGTTCTTCTGGTGTCATCTGTGTAAGTGCTGTATCTGACCCGGTCCCTACAGGCTGCTGTGGATTTACCCAGAGTCAGAGGCGCCTGGATCTCTGTCATCCTCGTTCAGTTCCTGTTGGTCTGAGGGCAGCTGCACGCGCTGCTCATCCATCCTCTTAGCCTGAACTCTCTGGATGAGGCTAAAGAAGTCCTCGTCGGGGACGGTGGGGGCATGCGGACCCCCTTCAGGAGGGGAGCAGCGCTGGTCATCTATCCTAGAGGACTAAACGCATACAGATGAGGAAATAAACAGAGGGAAGACTTGAAACATAACTCTCTCTAAACATGAAGCATCCTGCATCTACCTACCTTCCAAAAAAAGTGACTGATCTGATATCAGCTGAAGCCTGCATCACAGGTAATGTGATGTTGTGTAGTGTAAAAGGCGTGATCCAGGCTGTAAAGCTCACCTGGCACTTGATAAGCATGTTGAAGAAGTCATCACCAGGCTCCTGAGGGTCGCCCTCTCCACAAAGGTGACCCAGATTATTGTGGGTAATTCTGAGGCCGGGCAGATTACTGCCGCTCACCCTTTGATCGTCCAAACGACGACTCTGAGTGCTGGCGATCAGATCGAAGAGTTCTTCAGTCTGAGGAGATGTTAGAAGACTTGAATCTGAAGAGAGAGAGAACAACAATTTAAACCGGTTCAACAGTTCCTTCATTCCTTCTGCAATTAAGCTTTTATCTAATTATATTATTTATTACAGTTTATGTGATGGAGTGGCTATATTCTTTAAACTCAAGACAATTTTTCCTTCCGGACAATAAAGAAAACCATAATCGTTACTTTAAAGAAAGGTTAAGTTTTATTTTTTTCTGTCAGACATGAAATGTGTTGACATTGTATGAAAGAAAAGGTTAAGACAGCATTTGTCTATGATATCTGAAGTGAATATTTTCTGACAGTGTCTCTCACCATTGGCCGTTTCGTCCAGCTGACAGCGCTGATCGTCCATCCGGCTGCTCTGAAACTTACTCAGCAGCTCAAAGAAACAGTCGTCATCCGAGTGACCGGCACTCAGTTTCTGCAGAGACGTTCAAAACATCATCCAGCTCATCTGTCACCATTATTATTATTTAACATTCATTCATCAAATTCACATTATTAACATTAGTTTTCGATGTCATCCTTTCATAGGAATTTTTATTACTGTTAAACAGTGTTTTCTTTTAAACAAACACATGCTAATATTAAAACTCTTTCTAATTTAATGTGTTGGGAGGAAGAAGTGAGAGGAATCACAGAATATTCAAGATTCTGATGGACTTCCAGATCAAACCAAAAGTGAAAGTCTAAGGGAAAAACATGAAGCACTTTAAACCTTACTCAGTTAAAGACATGTTTGTACTAAACCGCATCATTCCTGCCTCAAACACACAGCCAGACCAAACGCACCCCAGTTACCTCCTGTTGGCTTTGAGAATAAGGTAGACAGAAAGACAAACGGACAGGCTAACTTACTGGAGGTCTGACGTGAACAGTGATGTCATCAGTATCCACAGGTGAGTCCAGCCACTGTCTCTCATCTGATGACTGGCTGTCTGTGTTTTCTTTTCTCCTGATGGACTGAGGCAGCTGGTTCCTTCCTGAAACACCATCAATATCTGGAGCTTCTCCGTTCTGAAAGCCAACAGCAGCACATGATCAGTTTATTAAACATTATTTGTATTTGTGCATGATTGCCTCATAAATGAGTTTCTCATAACAGATCGAACAGTCTATGGATTGGACCTTCTCAGAGCTGTATTTCCAGAGCTCAACACTGTCCATGCTGTTCTTCTTGGTGAATTTGGGTCTGGCTCCTGTGAGGATGTCATAAGAATAAATTATTACAAAAGTTGTGTTCTGCTAAGATTAAATATACAGTCTTTATGTTTAGGGTTTGTTGGTTTCTAGTAATGTTGTGTTTGAGCTATGTAAGCTGTAGAATCTACAAGATGAATGAACTATAGAGTCTAAATAAAGGGGGTATATGAGCTACAGGGTCTTTATGGGCTATAAGAGCTGTAGAAGCTATATAACCTGTAAGAGCTATATTACCTGTGGGAGCTATATGAGCTATAGGGTCTATATAACCTATAAAAGAGCTATATGAGCTATATTACCTGTAAGAGCTATATGAGCTATAGGAGCTATATAACCTGTAAGAGCTACATGAGCTACAGGGTCCATATGTGCTGTAGAAGAGAGAGGTTTTATTGTCTTACCTTGAACTTCAAACTCAGCATCTGCTGGAGAGAGATCAGCTTCCTTCACACCAACAACCTCCATCAGCTCATCTATATTCATTCTAGCGGTCAGCTCTCCATTTCTGTCCCCAGTCTGAAAGAGAGGACAGGGTTCATGATGACCAAGCAAAAGGACTATTGCTAGACATCAAGCGGCAGACTGCTCACCTCTCTGGAGATGTCCAGATGTTTTCTAGCGTATTGTAAAGCTTGGCGGTGATTTCCTAATGACACATAAGCATTACCCAGACTCCAGCACGCCCGGCCTTCTCCAACCCTACAAGTGACACAGAACATTTTGTTGCTCCAGATGAAAGAAAGAGCTTAAGTCACTTACTGTCTGATTAAACATCGCAGTTGAGATAAAACATCTTTATTGAGACTATAACCCTGGAGATTAGGATCCCAACAATGTTTCAAAGTGGATTAAATATTAACTTTGTTTCAGATGTTTCTCCAAAAATTCTTCGTTGGAAATTAGATCGTAAAGCACATCAATCGCTGAGTGAAGAGCCATGAAAGGAAAGTGAGCATCACAGCTTGTAAAAACTAAATCTGAGCACAGTTTAAAACATTTTACACTCTGAGGTTTTCTCTGAGAAACATCTGAGGAGCAGAAGACTTTCTCCAAAATCTCTAATTGTTTTCTTTAATTACACTGGGGCCTAGGAGAAAGGGCTGAGATTTTAAAGCTTTTTATTAAAGTATTTCTATGAAGTTCCAGATTAATGTTTTGAAAAGATCGGTGTGTGTGTTGAGACCTGTCTTTGAGCTCTTGTGCGATGAACAGATGTTTGAGGTGATATTCAATGGCTTTCTGGTACTCCTGCAGCAGCGTGTACGTGTTCCCCAGACTGTAACACGCTTGAGCTTCCATCACCTGATCTTTCAGCTGTCGCGAGAGCTGCAGCGTTTTCCTAAACACACCACAAAACTGTAGTCCTTATCTGAAGACATCACAAGTGCTGACTGACAATAAACAGCTCAACGTAATGTTGTTCTGTCATCTGTAGTTGTTATGCAGTTGCTAGGGTGTTCTCATGGATGCTAGGTAGACAAAAGAGACTATAACAAGCCTCTATAATATTTTTGGCCTCTTAATGGGGCCACATTTATGGCACCTGTAACACTAACTGCAGGACGACTTACACAATATACCAATATATAGTCTAATATCTCTCATTTTGTGTGTTTGAGACAGCATCCCATTTCCTGTTTGAATAAATGACACACTGTTTTAATGCACAACAGAAGCGTGTCAGTAATGATGCCGTTTTCTCTCTTCTCACCTGTAATACTCTGCAGCCGCACTGAACTGCCCCAGGAAAATGAGCGCATTGCCCAGGTTACTGTACGCCCTGCGCTCCGCCGCCCTGTCCCCGAACTCCTTAGCGATAGAGAGGCGCTGTGAACAACGAGGAGAGGTTGTGTGTCGTTTATAAATGACACTGAAATAATCTCAAGAGAACGACTGAGGACGTAACGATGGTTGTTTGGGGGTCGTACCTCTCTGTGGAACTTAATGGCCTCAACAAAGTTCCCCAGCAGGTAGTGAGTGTTGCCAAGGTTACCGAAGGCTCTTCCTTGGGCAGCCCTGTCTCCCAAATCCTTCACCAGAGCCAGATTCATCCTGAAAGAGGGTTCGGTCAGCGCTGCTGGAGCTCATGCGGGTGACAGCAGAGACATCTCACCGCTCTTACTCACTCGTAGAAGGCAGTGGCTCGCTGCAGAGTGTCTCTCACATCCGGCTGCAGGTCTCCGGGGTCCTGCGGGCTGCCCCACAGCAGCTGTTTCCCCTTCGCGTGAAACACATTGGCGATGTTATACAGCGCCCGAGCCTCGCCGACCTGCCAACCAACAACCTCATACATGAACACGCTCATAAACGCACCGTTATAACAGCTGCTCTGACCGAAGCTCGCCAGTAACCCTTAGGATGACGTCAAACACAACGTCACATGTCTGCAGACGAATGCGCTGCGTTCTCGTGTTTTCTGTCTTGCACACACGGGCGTTAATGTTAGTAAACGCTCGTAACGTTATTTAACGAGCTGGTTATAAAGTCTGAACTATCAGTAAATAACCAGAGGACAAACTTCCGTCTTTTCTGTGACATCCCCGTGACGTCACTCCCTGCGTGACGCGATGGAGACGTTAAGCCCCGCCCCACGTAACGCGAGCCGTCTAACACACGTGCTGCACTGACATAAACAAGCAGTCGGAGCACGTTTCACAACTGGCTTGTTTTCTGCTGGCTCACCTTGTCTCCTTGTTCTTGAGAAATGTCCAGGTGTCTCTGACAGCAAACGGCTGCTTCATCATACCGGCCCAGCACTTTCAGGGTATTTCCCAGATTTCCACTGGCCTTCCCCTCCCCGATGCGGTCGCCGATCGTCCTGATTAAAAATGCCACCATAAAGTGTTTCAATATGACACATCTGGAGGAAACCAGTATTGTCTTTACACTCACAACCCAAAGTGCATCTGGTGTTACCGAGCGAGCGTGAGGTCGTGCCGGTGGTACTCCAGGGCTTTGGTGTACTCCTTTAGGTAGAAGTAAGCGTTCCCCAGCTGGCTGTAAATGGCACTGAGTGTCTTTAAATCTTCTGTTCCCACCTGTACAGCAGCTTCAAAGAACGCTGTGCCACCCTTAAAGTCTCCAGCTTTGCACAGTCTCTCCCCCTCTAAAGCCAGCTCCAGACACGACGCCTCCATCCTGACACAACAAGAGATGCAGAAACAACAATCAAAGAACCTTTCCACCCAGACTGAAAGATCAGATAATAAGATGAACCGTTTCAGTGAAATGCTTTAAGAAAATTAGGACTCAAACAAAAGAAGTTATCTCATAACTGTCCTTTACTGTGTTTTGTTTCTTCCCAACAGAGAAATGACAAACTTCAGGAAATATAAACATTACAGTCAAGGTTTCTTCTCACTGAGAGGATAGCCTGTAAAAGTTACTTAAATGTTAAACGAAAGTTTACATGAGGCACATGTGGTATGTTTGTTTAATATCCTCTATGTTTTGCCAAGATTGTTCTCCATTAACAAAGTAAACATGTTTGTATCTGACCTTCAGCTGTAGTTTTAACTAAAAAGCAATGATTTCTTGTTATGCTTCACCATTAGTTGCATAAAATTGTTTCTGTCCATTAATGTGTGAAACAGTCGTGCTTTTGGCCTGACCGCCACAGAGCGGAGAGATTTATTCAGCTCTGAGGTCAGGAAAGAATGTTGGAGGCAGCAGCAGTCAGAAGACTTACTCTGAGTTTCTAGATTCTTCTGCACAGAAAAACATCTGCTTACAAATACATTTTACACTTTCTGCAGAAAAAACAATGTTATTCTGCTAACCTGTGATGTTGCCTAATATTATCCGTCATTTAGTAACATGACTGAACTGCTGCTGTTTGTTATAATAGCCAAACTCCATGTTGAGTGTATTTTTCTAAGGTTATTTCTCTGTGGTGGTGAAAACAATGTCCCTCCTCAAACTGTTTCAGTCCTCGTCAGCTGTGAACTGTTCTCAGCACAACTGGTGCCAGCAAGGGTGTGTATAAGTTTATTATTTTTTAAATCTATATCATTTTTTCTGCTCTATACATCTGTAATGTCATTAAACAAAACAAACGTATGGGTGAATATCAGACAAACTGATGTTAATCATCAGTCACACAATCCTACAATGAAAGGATTATATTTGCATACATTTATTACTCAGCTCTCAATGGAAATCATTAATATTGTCACACACACTATTGCTGTACATCTATTACATCATATTTTCTATACAGCTGCAAATACACTGCTAGTGTGTGTTGACTAAGCAGAGATTTATTAAACCTGTAGCCCATCTGAATAGGATTATAGGCACGACTGTGAAGCATCCATGTGTACCTGCATTTCGGTTTGGTACAAATCATTTTAATGTAGTCGTCAAGTTCCTGGTTCAGGGGTCTCAGGGTGACCCGCGGTCTGGGGCCACGATGCAGCAGACGACACACGGCTAACTGAGCGCCACTGAGAGGACTCGCTTTAGCCCACATTATCTGAGATTCTCCAAACTCACACAACACCACCATTCAGATTCAGCGCAACAGCCATTAAATCCACAAAGTCCAAACTGAGTACAGACTTCTTCAGCTGGATCCATCAGGGCCCGGTCCAACTGCTTTTAAACACACAGCAACCGTGCAAAGACACGAATCCTGCATGACGAGACACGCCAGCACTGACCAGCAGGACAAATGAGACATGCAAGCTGCTCTAATTCCACTGAAGGACACAGTAATCTGTCCCAAGAGCTCAAACACAGACGGCACAAAACCTCAGCGGTCCAGAGGAACCAGGGTGTGTGACAGACCTCAGAAACCTGCTGACAGGTGCCTCTCTGTTTACTCTCATATCCATTCATGTTCCCTTAGATGTTTTCAGATGTTTGACAAAAATTGTAAAAAAAACCTTTGTCTCTACAGGCAGAAACATGTTGGAACACATGAAGAAATCCAGCCCCATTCTGTTCACAATTACACACAGACAATTACACGACATTCAAGTTACACACAGGCTCATTACATTTTCTCTCCAGGGAACTGAACTCAGAACTTTGCACTGCTGCTGCTCTGAAACGTGAGCATCTCCAAAGCTCTCAACAGCAGCCGACTCCATTTGTTCTCCATTTACTCTATTATACCGTCTGGGGAAAAATAATATTAAAGACTTCTGAGATTTTACTTGTGATTTTACTTTCTTTTCTGTGTGTAGATGCTGTATGGTAATACAAACACTAGGGCATTAGTACAGTCTCTGTGTGAGTTATTGCTTTTTATTCAAGTCTTTTAATTGGGTCTCTGGAACACAAGCATCTTAGCAGGTGCAGGAGTGAATGTCAGAGTGTGATGTCATCATGTCACTGACACACACGTTTGATCTCTGTGTCACTTCACAGTGGGTCTCAACCTGTCTTACACTCAATGGTGCATGAATATTTAACACCTCGCTGCTGCAGTAACAAACACACGTCTGCACAACACCATGCATTGTACAGACCTGGGAACTGCAGGATGCTGTTGGATTATTTATTTAATATCATTTGTTAATAAAAGGTGTTTTTTTTGTTTGTTTGATGACACAGATGTATCTGCTCTTTCTAATGGGGTTGTAGATTACTCTGTGTAATCCAGATTTACAGATAATGAGATTTGGAACAACCGGGATTAAGAGCGAGTATTTACTAACTAGTTCTAAGATAATTGGACTTTCTTCCTGAATAAAATAACATTATATAACCTGACCAACAGGTGAAATACAGTCTATACCTGAGCATAAGAGCATATGGTTTTACTATGAAACAAAGAACAGGTAATATGTTTGGAATGGCAAATTATCTGTCACAACTGAACAAAGTAGCAGTACAAATACTCGTCACAACTTCACATTCTCAGTATTTAAGCATAGCATGCGATCCATATGACGTGAGACAAACACTTGGTTTCCTGTTCTCTTTGTGTTGGGTCATGATTAAAACACAGAGTTATAATAAACACAGAGTTATAATAAACACTGCTGGCCAAATGAAACACCATCTGAACTGAGAAACAAAAGAGCAGAACAAGCCCAGCGTTTACTTGCACATCTCAGTTAGTGAAGTAACACAGATATCAGCTCATCTCTCAACATGTTGATGTGAAAACATCATGTCATGAGTCCAGTGACTGTCAGAGATYAGACTGATCTGATCTCATCATTGATTCTGTATCCAAACTGTTGCTCACTTATAAAATACCTCAGACTCAAAATGCTTCTTAATGACACCATCTGACTTATTATTTTTTATTCTAGCTGTTTAAAGTGTTTTGATTTCACTGCAGGAAATGCAGACGTTGTCAAAATCCCACATATTTATTAATGTTTACATGTGGCCTCAATTTAAATTTTACTTTCAAGTGAAATAATCTGAAAGGTACAGGAGCACTGATAGCTGAGACCTTTATATAAAAAATATAAAGCACTACACAAATAAATGTGAACTAAATTCTGCATTTAGTTTTATTCAAATATTTGTTTGTTGTTATAGATTTATTTACTTATATTAATTAATAACTCTGGACCAATACTGAAATGTAATTTCTCGAACACACACACACACATATTTCATCATGTGCTTGAGTCTCTGCGATGTGTCATGAGTGATGTCACAGTGATGAGTCACTGCTGTGATGTCACACATGTGAGGATGAACTACTGACTCTTCGTGAAACCTGTGGATTTATCTGAACCTCATGTGGAGGCTGAAGACTGTGAAGTCTGACTGTAGTGTGACTGTAGGTCAGGAAAATGTCAGCCACTGCTGAGTGACTGTTTTCATGTTAGACATTATCAGTATTTACAGAGGACACAATGACCCTGTGCTGTCACAGACACCACAGTTACAATGTCACTGTCAACAGTCACCTGACAGACAGTTTCTGACACAGATAATCAGACAGCAGGTAAATGCTCAACTCTGAAATCTCATTACTGAGTAAAAGCTGCAAAAAGCTTTCTGTCATAAAATCATGACAACAGTGATTATCAGTCAACAGAACTGCATCATGAGCGTGAAACAGTGAAATCTTCCTCCACAGAATTTCTGTTCCACACGTATGCAAAGATGCAGAGACAGTTCGGAACGGCACCATATGCAAATGTCTGTCAGAACAGGCAAAAAAATGCCCACGTTAGCGGAACAGTGTTCTGCTGAAACCATGTGTATATAATCTACAAAGACACAATTCTGTATGTGTGTGAACATGTATAAACACACAGAAAACATCACCACACATTTATCATCTGATCTGTCTGTCCTGTAGACAATCTGACTAAAACCTCAAGACAGGCCGTCCGTTTCCTCACACGCCGCTAGACCTTCTCCACCTCCCCCAGCCAAACGAGGTCTTCCTGCAGACAGACCCCCTCCCCTCCCCCTGAGGTCTGTTCCTACCTCGAGTGGAGACGCTTGCTGCTCAGATCCGACTCCATTCTGCCCGCTGAGTGAGCCATGAGTGAGACGTTCAGAAATCTCCAGCTGCTCAGTGCTTCCCTTAGACGCTCTTCTTCAGCCCTGTGTGTGTGTGTGTGTGTGTGTGTCTGTCTGTGTGCAGCAATGGCAGCTGCAGAGGAAGTGAGGTATTGTGCAAATACTCCATAAAAGGCAGGTCCCTCCCTCCTTTCCTGTGACCCTTAGAAGCAGGAAGTAGGTTGTGTGTGTGTGTGTGTGTGTGTGTGTGAGAGAGAGAGAGAGAGAGAGAGAGAGGGAGAGAGAGAATGTGGTTTATGTGATCTACACATCGGAGGGAAGATTTGATGGTCTAGTTACTTTATTTAAAGCTTTAGAGAATAAAGGGAATATTTGACCTAAAATAACAATAATCAACATGGAAGAAGATCTTTAAGAGAAACTTCACTTCTCATTTCTGCTGTAAAAACATCACAAAAACTGTTATGTGATGAATGTTTAAAATCTTCTGAAGTTACACAATATATGAAACCTCTTTTTCATGTATTGTGAGATTATTTGGTGGTGAAAGATTTTATTATCGTTTCAGCTCATACTGAGATCTTTTGATAAATCAGACAGATGATGTTGTGATCTCTAGTGCAGCCCATATAAAGCCTCACATTTGTTCTGTATGATGGTGATGTTACCAGTTGTGTAGTGTGACCTGACATCACATTCTCCCACCTGAAGCTCTCCAACCCTCGTGTTTCTCTTTCAGTTATCACAGATCTTCAAACATCTAAGGTTTGTTCTGTCAACAGATGGATGAGATGAAGACTCAGTCATTGGTCAGACACAACTGACAGCTTTACAATAAACACAAATATATATCCAATGACTAGCGTTGATGTTATGTTGAGTTAATCTGGATGTTTATGTTGGAGTCATCATGTGTTAAGATACAAGCAACAGGTTAATAGCATGTTCTGTTACTTCATTTGAAAGGTTAGTGCCAAACTTTTAAAAAGTTAAGCACAAAAAGAGTTTAGTCAAATATGGGACATTCAATTAACTATGACTATAAATGAATCATGGTCACTAAGAGTCTGTGAGCGTGTTAGACAGGTCAGAATAAACACACGTTGTGTGTAAGCATTAAAAGAATTAATAATTCAACTGAATAAAATGTAATACGCATTTAATAATTTTTTTTATTAATTTACAGTCAATAATTTAATTTAAGGTAGAAACGTTTTTATTCAATGAAGCCCGTTCAGCTGAAGGGAAGGTGAACTGTAGGGTTTTACTGGCTCGGTGACACCGGACTCATAAGCTTCCGCTATCCGCTTACAACACCGTCATCCGCGGTGTTGACCCTCAGCTCATCCGCGCCGGAGCGTCTGATCACCCCCAGCTCTCCCAGTACACCTCGCGCTTCATCGTTTCTTAACCCCAGTTCTCCCAGTACACCTCGCGCTTCATCGTTTCTTAACCCCAGCTCTCCCAGTACACCTCGCGCTTCATCGTTTCTTAACCCCAGCTCTCCCAGTACACCTCGCGCTTCATCGTTTCTTAACCCCAGCTCTCCCAGTACACCTCGTCTACACCTGTACGTCTGAACTGAACGTCTGTTCTCACCGCGTGGGAACAATCCCAGCCTCCTGCTGGAGGTGTTGTTGGAGTTGAGACGGATCTTCTGAGAACCAGAGGAGAAACAGATGAAGTCTTTGTTATGGACGTCTGTGTGAGGCTGTGATGTGATAGTTTCACATTTCCACCATCAACAAACCAGTTGTGTTTCATTTCAATGACACTTAAGATTAAATGACAACATTTACAGTAACTTACAGAGCTTGACTGATTTAAAGGCATCATTCATGTTTTAGGTCCGGCAGCGAGGCGTCTGAGAGCTTCGGTGTTTTCATCACTAGGTGGCGCTAAAGGCGCATGAAAAGCGACTATAACCCACCTGTACAAACACTCATACCGAACAACACTGGGTCTCAGCAAATACTAACATTAATGACTCGAGTAAAAAACTCAAGGTAAATGCTCATATCTTACATGTTTTTATGCTGTGAAAACATAAATAAAAACTTCATGTCTGAAGATGTAATTGTTAAATGTTTAATTAAAGGGCCGGGAGACGCGCTCACTAATGCTGTTAGTGAGGAGATCTTTTGTCACCTTGAGGAATAACACAGCTAGATTTCAGTCTGTTTGCCGGCCGGCCTGCGCTCCTGTTGTCGTGCAGCGTGGCCTGCGCTCCTGTTGTCGTGAAGCGTGGCCTGCGCTCCTGTTGTCGTGAAGCGTGGCCTGCGCTCCTGTTGTCGTGAAGCGTGGCCGCCTGCGCTCCTGTTGTCGTGAAGCGTGGCCTGCGCTCCTGTTGTCGTGAAGCGTGGCCTGCGCTCCTGTTGTTGTGAAGCGTGGCCTGCGCTCCTGTTGTCGTGAAGCGTGGCCTGCGCTCCTGTTGTCGTGAAGCGTGGCCTGCGCTCCTGTTGTCGTGAAGCGTGGCCGCCTGCGCTCCTGTTGTTGTGAAGCGTGGCCTGCGCTCCTGTTGTTGTGAAGCGTGGCCTGCGCTCCTGTTGTTGTGCTGGGCAGCATCTTGTGACAATGACCCTTTGACCCAAATCAAGCCCCTCCTCCACCTGATGCCGTTCCCCTCGTGACAAGAAATGGTTGTTGTATGTTTGGCAATAATCTGCTCATGAACCCTTTCAGTCAAAGTGGTCAACAGGACAGTCTGGGCTTAGAAACTCTTTATTTAATGAATTGTGACTCTTTAAAGGAATCAAATCGTCTATTCTTTCAGCACAGCAGGGTTTTACAGAGACTTCTTCTGCTAATACCCTCCATTTAAGAAAATACAGGACAACATTAAATATGTCTGCAGTGAGGCTTAAGGGATCATAATTTAATGAGTCTGTGGAAATGCGTTTGATAGAGCTCCAGTCAAAAGATCAGTGTGTTTAGAGAATTACCTGACTTTCCTGCAGCTGAAGTAAATGACAGGATTTGATTTATTTAAGTGTTCTAAAGTTGCCACTTAGATTTTGAATGTTGAGAAACATGAATGTAATTTTTATCATATTTGATTGGCATTTTATCATATTTTATCAATCATTTGTTTTATCAATAGTATTTCATCCATGTAGAAAAAATACTGTACACATCCACAATTAATACGTTTATTTGACACAGTGAGTATAAACTCACACATGAACTCACACGGGTCACATTAACACATTATGGCTCATATTAGAACAAGTTTCTTTAGTCAGTAAATAAAATATGTAGTTGTTCTGTTTCCTCAATTGCTGAAGCAGCAGTAAAGAGTGAATCTGTCTTTCACACTGTGGGAGGGGAGAAATAAACAGCCTGTTTTTCCATCAACTGTTTGTTAATCCACATTTCCCATATCAACAGCAGTTTTATTGTGTCCATAAGAACCGGTGATCTTATTACTGTACAGCGCAGAAGAAAAACCCAAGACAAAATGAGATTTTATTAAGCTGCTTGGAGGTTTAAAAAGGGCAACTGAATTTTTGATTTAATTTTTCTAATGTCCTGTAAAAACAAAAACCATCTGTTCATGTCACCTTTCTGTGAATGCTCAGCTGTTGTAATGTTTGTCTGTATTTTGTACTGTTGTGTTGTGATCGTGAGAGGGATTTGGGTTTTGTTGATACACCAGATTCACAGTGAGTGAGTCTAATATAGTGAGTAAATAAATCACTGGCTCAGTGTTTTTGCTGTTGTAACATGTTGTATATCAGACATGTTTCTCACACAGACACCAGAGAATACATTACAGTCACATTAATCCAGATCAAAACAATGTTTCTTTTCCCCTAATCATGTGTCTGTAAGTGCCTGTTTATTCATACATATGAGCTCTATATAAGTAAAGAAAATCCAAACACAAGCTCTCAGACATGGTCAAAATACCTTCACAACTCGTCACTTTATTGTTAAAGAAATGTGAGCAGAAATGTTTTCAATATAAAACTCCACATGTGAAGAGACTCGCGCTGTTCTCTGTGATTTTTTTTAGTTTTGATGGTTTCTAGAACATCAGACAGTTCAACGACAGCACATCTCACAACCTCAACAGATAAAATCACACACTCATCTGAAGCCTGTGGTTATATATACATCTGTATATCAGTGATAATGGTGATGATGGCTGGTATAACATTATTAAAGCAAGTTCTTGTTCTTTTTCACTTTGCACACAAAACACTTTTATCAGTTTTGCTCCTCTACATTTAAGTATAAAGGACAGACACCCAGCACTGTGTATAATCATCATTCACCCTGAAAGAACAAACAA
>JBAJNP010006536.1:0-25299 GCA_036877545.1 Yasuhikotakia modesta | reverse complement strand
ACCTCCATTCTGTCTCCTCATACAGCTGCCTCCATTGAGGCAGGGATTACTGGAGCAGTCTGGAGATGAGAAGAACACACAGCCAGGAGACACTCCCACCATGTTCTCAATGGTAACTCCCAATGGATCGCTGGAGTCCAAGGACAGTCTCTGTCCATTAAACACCACAGAGTCCAAGCAGCCCTGCAGACCGTCTGATACGGGCAGACTGCGTCTGACTCTGGAACCGAGAAGATGAGCGTGTCCACCCAGGACCACCTGGTTGCCCAGACTGAAGCAGCGGAGGGGGCCGGGCGCGATGCCTGAAGCTGAATGGCGCTGATCCAGAACCAGCCTGGCATAGTTACCCCTCACCTCAAGCTCTGCTGTGTGCCACTGTCCATCATTCACCAGGATACTGTGAACAGAAACTGTAGCGAGACCCCCGCCGCAGTCAAACTGGAACTGCAGTCTGCCTCCTGAGATCTAAGGAAAACTTAATGCTTTAACAACATGAGAAATGGAAAATAAACAAACAAAAAAAAAGATGTTTACGTACCTGTAGAATGCTGTGACCTCCTCCTCTGGCAAACATCACTGTTCCTTCTCTTGAGAGAGTTTTGAATCTGAGTGTTAGCCTCAGGTCACTAGCGTTTTCTCTTATGTGATAATTAATGTAGCTGTTCTCGGTGAACGTCATTGAAGAACCTCCTTTAAACATAAGAGAAACAAAGTACTGCATAAAACAGTGAACCAAGAATTCAGAAAACATACCATATTTGTTTAGTAATTTAATGTCATTGTGCAGTTCTGCAGAGGTTAGCTCAAACCCTGGTTAAGCACACCTGAACCAGCTAACTTCAGCTAGCCTTGAAACATCCAGAGTCTTCAGGAACATGGATTCAAGACTTTATTATGGTTTTACAGTAGACAATATGGTACACTATTTTGTCAGAAATCATGGTTACTAAATATTAGGTTTTTATTGACAAAAATCCCACTTATAATTCCTTGCACAGAAGAAATCTGAATAACACAATATACGGTGGCAGGAACCAGAGATAATTAAAACTGTTAAAACAAACATACTAAGAAAACCATGGAGGAGAATCGTCTCTCAGTCGAGTTAACTCACTGTTTATCCAATAGTCAATTTACTGTTAAACACCTTGTACATTCTACTTCTGAGAGACTGTCGATCTCTGTATTAATTATGAAAATAATAGCCTTGTAAATTAGCCGTGTAAATGCTCCTGCACCTAAAATTACATCTGCAAATGGCTGATAATCAAATCATTGTACGTAATGAATGCGTGTTTACACTACACCCATTTTACTGCTAAACGCTTGCAAATTAACACCAATTAGGTGAGCAGGAAACAATTTATTTAGCACCTGTGATGAGTCCTCCTTAAGACACTATTCTTACTCTTACAAAGACATTGATGAATTAAATGTGATGTTTACGGATACCTGAGCATTTGCCTCTGGCGTCACCGGTGCATATACAGCTGTGCTCAGGTTCCCCAGCACCCGACACGCACTCATAACCTTCTGGACATGGTTTGTCTAAACAGCTTGTTTTATGCTTCAAGCATTTTCCATCTGAAACAAGCATTTAAAAACAAGGTAAGCTGAAGTGACCCATTTTGAACACCTTATGAAAAAGTTTTAAAGCTTTAAAGAACCTAAAAGTTTCTTTAAAGCGATGCCATGGAAGAACCACTTTTTGCTTCTCTGAAGAACCATTTAGTCAAAGGTTCTTAAAAACCATACAGCCCAAAGTGGTTCCTCTATGGCATTGTGAGATTGAACACTGTGTACCTGAGCAAACACACTCAGCTGTAACTTTATGCCTGGGTGTGATGTAGCTCACTGAGGCAGTGCTGTATGTAACCAGGCTGGTCTGATTCAGCAGAAACGCCCGCCTACATGTGCCATCAGGACACTCCAAACTCTGACAATGGCTGTTCAGAACTCTCACTACATTAAGTCCCGTCATTGTTTTAATGGCTTCTCTGGAGGCGTTGAGTTTCTGAACAAGGGCCTTCAGCGTACTGGCACCTGATCTTCTCGATATCTCAAAGAACAGAAGAACATCCAGGCCGTCCCTAATGTCTGCAGGCTGCAGACTAATTAACCACACATCGCCCCTGCGGACCCCCGCCAGACTGCGGACAGCTCTTTGAAAGCTCCTCCAGCGCTCGTGGATGAAAACCTCCGCGGTGATACCAGCGAAGCGAACGGAGACGGAGCCGTCCAGCATCCGTTGGGTGATCTGGCGCACATGCACTGTGACATCGGCTAAAGTCGAGAAACGACCATCGCTGACCGAGACATTGAGCCGGTAACGACCCACATCCAGGTCTCCACGGGCCAACAATCTGCCATCCGTGGCAACCACAGAGAACAAGCTGTTTGATGGTGGCTCCAGACCGAATGTGAGAGTGTCATATTCATCTTCATCTGCGGCATGGACCCTTCCCAGCATGCCCCCTGAGTACTCATCTTCCTGGACCAGGATGAAAACATCCAGAGACATTGCAGATGGCGGATACACACTCGCCTGGACAACATGGACACTGACGGCTGTGACTGATTTCAGTGGAGGCTTTCCATTGTCAGACACCTGTGGTCCAAAAAAACAGAACCATTTACATGTAACACTTGTTGTTGTTTGTAATAAAAAAACAAACAATTATAATACTTAAGAAATCATTATGGAACATTGATATAATATTTCCATATTACATTTACACTCAAGCATGCATCAACGGGTCTGTTATGTAAGCATAATATTTCTAAATTACCTGTTAAAGTCGTTATAAAATTGTCAACAATGAACAAACTCTATTAATACCACAGAACTACTAAAAAGCCATGGATGGCAAACAGTGTTTGCATTGGCCTGTCTTGACACATTAGCAACACAAGAGGGAGCTTTTAACAAATAAATCTTTTAAACTTGCATTCCACCTGAAATCTTCCACAGGTACATTTTTAAAATACCAATAAATAAATTCTGAATTCATGTTCGTTATAGTTTCAATATCAAATCAATTTTCATGGTTTACAAAGCAAGTTCTCACCTGCACTTGGAACTCATGCTGGCCTCTTCCTAATGGTCCACTTGTCCAAACCGCACCTTGTTGATCTATACTAAACGGACTTGTCTCATTCCCCTTCACGATATAAAATGAGAAAGGAGGACCGTTTGGGAAGGAATCATCGTCTGTCACATTGAGCAGCAGCAGGCTGGTCCCTGGAGGTACAACCTCCTACAGAAGACAAAAACATCCAGTCACTGAGACATATAAAACATTATAACATCATCTCTCATTGCAGTCTAGGGCCCTGAGCGAGAGGATGACTTCATTTGCTCTTTTCTGTAAGAGATGCTGGTCTTGCCTGGATGATGAGACTGTAGTTAGCCTGAGAGAAGACAGGCGGATTATCATTCACATCCGACACAAGCATGTTGATTGTGGCGCTGCTGGATTTAGGGGGATTTCCGCTGTCGGAGGCCAAAACGGTCAGCGTGTAACTTGCCACCTGATTTAACAAGAAAAAGGGGCGGTTTCTAAAGTCATATTTAGTTTTGTAAGAAATTAAAAAGACAGTTGTTGAGCTTAAAGTAAGTATTCCAAAGCTTTTAGCTTTTCAGGCTGGGAAAACATCAGTTTATGGTGGTTTGCTGTTTAACCGGTTTAACATGGTTTGGGGTTAGCTGGTCAACTAGCATAGCACCAGCTAACAATTTTAGGTTGTAATTATGTTTCCATAAAGTAATAGAAACATTAGAAATGTTCTTTTGAATGTTCTATGATGTTCAAAAATGGTGTTTTTGAGAATCAGAGATCAATAGCCAACGTTCTGAGAATGTTCCCATTTAGCTAGAATCCAAGCTGGCATTTAGCTGTTTAACCAGCTGGTCTCTTAAACTCCCTTTAAACCAGCAAAAACAGCCCAACCTAACCATTGCATCCAGGCTGAGGGAACAAGCCGGGCTGGTTTAAGCTGTTTGTCTTTCTGCAGGGAGCAGATAAACGGTGATTTAAAGGTTTAACCTTTTCTCTGTCCAGCTGCTGGGTCACTCTCAGTTCTCCACTGTCTGCATCCAGGATAAATGGACACATCTGGTTGTCGTCTTTAATGGAGTATCGGATTCGGTTGTTTAAAGGTCCATCAAAATCATTTGCTAGCACCTAAAGACAGTAATCGTTACATTTAATAACATTTTTAACATCCTGCTTACAAGGTGTTGAATAAAACCTGATGCTGCCATGATGTTATGGTGCTATCATGAGCTTCATTAGAAAATATTTTACTTGTATAACTGTTATTTGACCTAACAACAAATAAATAAGTAGTTCCATGTTGTCACATACAGAATCAGCTATGTTTTTTAAACAAGTGTAGTGATAAGCTAAAACGTAACTGCCGACGCTACGGATCATTTCAAAGATACAGCGTCGCTCACATGCAAACATATGTAAAACTCTTACTGTCAGCACAATGTTTCCCGGCCTGCAGTCTTCAGCAACTGCAGCTGAGTAGATGTTCTGGCTGAACTCAGGGCTGTTGTCATTCACGTCGATGAGGTGAATGGTGACAGTCGCTGTGTCACAGAGCGATCGCTTTCCTCTGGAAGTGGCCTTCACTGTCAGGTAATGCTGTGGTGAAACCTCGTAATCCAGCGGCCCCACAACAAAGATGTCACCTGCAAACACAAACCCAGCTAACAGAGAACATTCTCAGAACATTGGCTATCGTTCCCCCAAAGTTCTCAAAAACATTCAAATGTAGTAATGTCAGCAGATGACTTTTTAAACACTATATAATAAAACATTGTTCTTAAGCAATACGTGCTGCCAAATTGTAAAAAACATTTTAAAATACACAAACAATGGGGTTAAAACAATGGCTACGTTGCTAATTGCTAGTTTTAATATTCATAGAACTTAAAGATGCCATTGTATATTTTTAACATTTCCGTTACTTAATGGAAACACCGGGGAAACATTCTTGCAACCTAAAATTGTTAGCTAGGAACATTCATCAGAATCCACAAAAGAACCTTCTATGACTCAACTATCAGAGGAGGGTTTGCGTCACCTGTCTGAGAGTTGATGCTGAAAGTCCCTTCATCATTGCCACTGGTAATAGAGTAAGATGTCTCAGAAGCCATTTCTAGATCTCTGCTTGCAGCAAAGACGTTTAGAATCTTTGTTCCTATTGCAACATCCTCAAGAACCGTGGAAATGTAGTTCCTGTGCTCAAATGTCGGCAGATAATCATTAGCGTCCACCACCATCACCACCACAGAGATGAGAGAGGAAAGTCTATGAGGGGAACCCCGGTCTGTAGCACGTACCCTCAACACGTACACGGCCTTCTCCTGTCTGTCCAAGGTCCTTTCTAAACTCATAATCCCTGAACTCTCCTCAACAGAGAACACACCTCCAGCCGAGTCTTCAAACGAGTAACGTATTTTGCTGTTCATACCTGCAGATAAAGAAAACAATAGACAAAAGGTCAGTTCAAGAAAGGTCAGGTCCGTATCAGGGTTTCTGAGGTCCGACTAGGTTTGTAGAAACTGGAGCAGCTGAGTTTCTAATAGGAATAAACAGCCTGTAAGTACAGCGCTTATTTTCTTTGACAAGCCTGTAAATCAAGTCTTTGAAGCTGTTCAGACTGCTTAACTGCTTGTGAAATGCTGCCAAATATGTTTCAGAAGTTTGCTTTCCTGTCAAGTTTATGAATTTGGCAGACATGTTTATCCAAAGCGAAATGCAGTAAAATCAGGCTATACATTTTTATGAATTCCCTAGCGACCGAACCCACGACTATGCTGTTGCTAGCACCATATTCTACCATTACACCACACACACGTTGTCTCTCACATTCAGAGTCCTCAACTTGAGTAGGAACAATGTGTCATAAAACAGCTTCAACATTAAATTTGCAGGAAAATCTGTCCTGCTCAGACCTCCAGTCCATTTCGTGTCACAGTTAGACAGGTTGCCAGAAACGCAATCCGATTGCTTCTCGTTGCCATAATTTGCTGTTTATAAACAAATGCTTGTTGATACTTGTTCATATGCTCATTAGCGCGACGAGAGCGAAGCTAGTTGAGTGTCGCCCAGTCGTCCAGTCTAATTCCCTCTGACTAATTAACGCCTCTGAAATTCCTAGGATGACAACATACTGAATGGGAATTAATCACTTCACAATCTCTCCTCCAATCAGCAAATACTCAAAAAAACCCCCTGTTGATGTTAATTCAACTGGCTAGGCTTTAAACAGAACTTACGAGCAGCAGAAATGAACAGTAATTACAAGACATCCAGCCAGGCAGTTGTTTATTTTAGTGATTAGTGCCTTCAATAGTGTTTGCAAGACAGCAGAGATTCCACACGGCTATAAGCTAGGAAGACTAATGATGCATTGGAGAATGGAATGTGTGTGGATACAGGAATATGGCATCCTGCTATTTTCCTGTAGCGTGACAGTAAGGGCTCACAGAAACTGCAAACATTTGGATAGACAAGAATGACTGGAATGTTAAAGAGCTTCTATGATCAAAATCAATAGTTTAATGTTGTTTATGTGTTTCCATTGCCAAGTATTTTTTTTCTTAACCTGCAGATTACAGAAGTTTTAAGTTACATCAACATCATAGAAAGATGCAAATATGATGCATTATATTACAATTCTGACTATTTATGACTGAATTAAATCAATATGTTGTGTTTAGTGGAAGTGGAACTGGCAGTCAAAACCAATGTGACTAGGTGGAGGCGGTTCTAATTTGCATATTCATGAAACTACAGATACTAAATAAAGAAAAGGTGTATACATTCAAGCTATTGTAAGACACAAAGACATAATTTTCACCTAAGAAACATTCAAATGTGTCATGATCAAAATTGCGTTTTAGGGAATAAAATTATCAACTACAGGGGACTTCAAAACAATGAGGTCTTACAAGCAACAAGCACTGAACACCAAATGAAAGGTTAAAAATCGATTTAACAATAATTAGGAAATGGGAACATTTTGCACGAAATCAGTGTGGGAACCACTGAGAGAAAGTAATTGTTCCCTGCACAGGGAGCCCTAACAATCTCACATGTGGGGTGAAGATTTCATTCAATTGTTTATTTGACAGGGAACAGAGCATGTTGAGCGAGTAAGGATGAGAAGAAATGGCACACAGACCGAGAGTCGGCACAGGCTAACAACTGCTTTAATCAAGACTCTCTGCTGGAGAAAACTACTGTACGTCTGTCTACAGTCTAACTAACCTATTTATCGCTGCTCATAATTATACAATCTAATTCACAGAAAAAACAATAACATGCTGGTGTTGACACGGGAAAAACAAGACCCTCATACCGGCATCTGCATCGAAGGCCTGCAGTCGTGCCACGTACGTCCCAGGTTGCGTATTCTGAGAAACGCTCACGTGGTGCGATTCAGATGTGAATTTTGGGGCGTTGTCATTAACGTCCTCCACCGCGATGACCACAGCAGCTGTGCAGAAGCGACTGCCACCATCCACCGCACGCACAGTTAGGTTGTACACATCTGTCGTCTCTCTGTCAAGGTTTGCCAGTGTAATTACAGCACCTTTCGGAAATGCAAGTATGTATTAATACGCTACAGATTCATATGTATTGTGTAAACATGAAGATATTTTTGGACTGTCGTTATTAATATTAGTTTGAACAATGAGGGGATTTATGGCACTATTATATGGTTGTCATGGTTATATTGCTGGTTAAAAATAAAACGCATCATAAAAAAAAATCAAATACACACAAATACACATATTAAAATACACTTTCTTAAAATACCTGGTCTATGATCGCAGGGCTTTCATGTCAGTTACACCACATCAAAAACATTATTCTTTAATTTAAGGTTAGTCTTATGTTCTAGTGAAACATTAGGTAAATACATTTAAAATACATTACAACATTTAAAAAAAGTGAAGTGAAAAAAGTGAAGTGAAAGTGACGTGTTTGTTAGTTACGGTTGCCCATAACCGAAATGTGACCTCTGCATTTAACCCATCCATGTGAGGAGTGAACATACACTACAAGTCATGAACACACACACACACCTGGAGCAGTGGGCAGCTATCCCTGCAGCACCCGAGGAGCAATCGGGGGTTAGGTGCCTTGCTCAAGGGCACTTCAGTTGCTATCTGCCGGTGCTGGAATCGAACCAGCAACCTAGTGATTACAAGCCCGACTCCCTAACCAGTAGACCACAACTGCCCCCTGTGCCAAAAACTGAATGTTTTGAATGTTTCTAAAAACTTATTTACTTATTTAATGTTGGGGAAGCATTCTTACAACCTAAAATTGTTGACTGGGTCAGCTAGCAACAAAATGTTTAAATCTGTTTGTTTATTGTTCTGTACCCGTTTTGGAATCAATTGTGAAGGATTCGGCTCCATCGCCACTCAGCTGGTATGTGATTTCTGCATTGGACTGAATATCCGCATCAGTAGCTGAAACCTGAAGAATTTGGTTTCCAACAGGTACATCCTCAGAAACAGTCACAACATAAACATCCTGTGGACAAAAATGACTGCAGTTAAGATTGACACTAAAGAACCGACAGGGGATCTCATTATGCAAAGTTCTCCTTTAAGGGTTAATGAATATGTCCATCTTTACCTTCTCACAAACAGGACTGTTGTCATTTGCGTCGAGAACCGTGATCTCCAAGGTACCCTTGGTCACAAAGGTTCCATCGGTGGCTGTGATGTTTAGAAGATAGGAGTCCCTCTCCTCCCTGTCCAGAGTTTTCCTGACAACAACCACCCAAACACCATCTGTATACTTCACATCAAACAGACCCTGCGAGTCTCCACCTGAATACATTAAAACAGGAACATTAACTTTAGCATTGTCAGAAATATGGGCATATTTAATAAGGAAATTAGCAGTCCAATCATCATGCATTTAAAGTCATTTTAAACAGCTTGGGGATTCACATTTCCAGCCGCATACAAGATATTAATCAGCCAATGTAATGAAACTGAGGCCAATCGCAAGATGGTCTGGATATCTCTAATCAGTGTCAGACTAATACAGAAAACTCATATACATATCATAGATTATTCATAACATTCAGCAATTGAGCATGTGAAATTAGCTCAGTAATTTCTCTGCCGACTTTCTAAAGGTTAACACACACCTCATAAAGCTGTCATTTAAAAATGCTAGCCCAGCTAACAATTTCAGGTTGTAGGAATATTTCTCTAACATTCAATTAATAGTTAAAATTGATAATAAATTAAATGTTCTAGGAAGGTTCAAAACGTCAGATACTGCTTGGTATAAAAACTTTTTCAAATATTATTTAACGCTCTAACAACTTAAGACTAACTTTTTATATATTACATATAAAAAATAGTTTAAGAGAAAGTTAACAGCAAAAAAAAACAAGCTATTATATGGCTTTAGACCTTTTGGGGTAAACTATACCTTTAATTCTATGAATCTCACTAGTTTTATTGACAGTATAGCATGGAAAGCTTACCTGTGATAAAGCAGTTGAACCTCCTGTTGACCTCTTCACTGTCAGAGTCAGCTGAGCTCAGAATGGAGACAACTGTGCCCGGTGTGGATTGATCTTCTCTCACAGTGCCTTTAAATACTGCTTCAGTAAATAATGGTGGGTTGTCATTTATGTCCACAACTGTCACTTCCACTACAGTAGTGCCTGTCAGCTGCTGTCCCTGAGCTCTGTCAGTGGCCACTACTGTGATTCTGTATCTGTCTCTCTTTTCCCTATCTACCTCTTTAAGAGTGGTTATCCAGCCTTTCTCACTGTCCACCTCAAACATCTCCAGAACTTCAGGGATCTCCTGGTTTTCATGCAGACTATATGTGACCTGACCATTCAGCTGAGAATCCAAATCGGTGGCCTTGACTTGCACAACAGACGTCCCAGCTGGTAGGTTTTCAACGATGCAAGACTGGTAGGGGAAGGAGTCAAACTGCGGGCTGTTATCGTTGACATCCTTGAGATGGATCGTCACATCTATGGTTGAGACTAGTTCCATACCCTCTTCAATGTCCTGCACCTGTACTGAGAGATAATACCACTGCCCAGCTTCATAATCAAGTCTTTTTGTGAGCGTTAGCCTTCCAGTGTTGCTGTCGATGTTAAAGACATCATCTTTGTTACTCTCCAGGGTGTTTCCTTTGACAAGACTATAGATCACAGACCGCTCATCCTTGGCTTGGAAGATATCAATCTCACTTCCAACAGGCAGGTCTTCTGAAAGTTCCAGCCAAAGTAATGGTTCGATAAACTTGAAGTTTGACGTTTCAGGGGGAAGTATTCTAATTGAAACGGGGGTAATAGATTGTTTTGGTGGGTTTCCAGAATCTTTAGCTTTTACAAAGAAGGAATACAGGCCATTTTCCAAACCAATCAGACTTTCCTTTGTGACAATCGCACCATTATGGGGACGAATTTCGAAGGGCTCTATATCCGAGTCAATAGCATAAGTGATATCAGCGTTACTGCCCTGATCTTCATCTACTGCAGATATTTTAGTCACCGTTGTACCTCTAGGAGAATCACCTGGCACTGTAACTTTATATTCTGAAAGCCTGAACCTTGGAGAATTGTCATTCACATCAGAGAGAGTTACAACAATAGTGCAAAACCCTAATCTGCCACCACCATCTTTAGCCATTAAACTGATGTACATGGTTTTCTCTCCGGGCTTTTCTCGGTCTAAGATCTCTGTTGTGTGAACCTGCCCATCAGCACTGACTGTAAATTTATCCCTGGCAATATCATTTACAATGAAGAATGTAAATTGACCATATGTCCCAGAGTCTTTATCAAAGGCCGTGACTTGTATAACCAATGTGCCAACTGGAGAATTCTCTGCAAGTTCCACCAGATACTCATCCTGGGTAAAAAATGGGCTGTGGTTATTCTCACCCATTACATAGATTTTTACCTTAGCGGTCCCTCTGAAAACGCCATCAGTCACTGACACAATTAAGCTATACATGGACTCAAGAGACTGTTGGCTAACGTTCACAATCACAATTTCACCAGTCGTCGGATCAATGGCAAAAACATTGTTGTCGTTTCCAGACAAAATAGAGTACTCAAGTTGACCGGTACCAGAGCTGTCAACATCATATGCTTTCACGCAGGTTACAAACTGCCCTGGATGAAATTTCTCTTGTATGGTAGCATTATAAAGCTGTTGTGTAAACAAAGGTGGGTTGTCATTTAGATCAGTTACATATATAATCACTTTGACCTCAGAAGAAAGCTGAAATGCTCCCCTATCGAAAGCTTTTACAATTAGTTCATGCTCAGAATGGGTTTCGTGGTCCAGCTGACTAGCAGTCCAAATGACTCCACTCTCGTCATCTATTCTGAAGTAATAGGAGACATTTCCACTTATTTCCAACAACTGATAAAACAACATTGCATTGCTTTCTGTGTCACAATCTATAGCCACCACTTGTAACAAAGAGGTTCCAATTACAACAGACTCAGAGACGCTAACGTTATATATGGCCGCTTCAAATTTGGGCATATTGTCGTTGACATCTAGCAATATGATATCCACAAAAACATCAGAGTGAGCCCCAGTTAAAGAGTCGGTTGCCTGGATGTTTAATCGATATGCAGGATGAGACTCATAATCTAAAGGCTCGATGACTTCAATAATACCGGAATTAAAATTAATGGAGAACTGATGGAAAGGGTCTCCACCAGAGATGCTGTAAAACGTATGAAGTCCTGCAAACTCATTGACCATGACCTGTAGTATGGAGGTATGTAGCTGCACATTCTCTGGGATTTCAACCTTGTAAAAAGATCTTTCAAACACTGGCGTGGCTTTGTTGACCACTGAAATAAAAACCTCTGTGTCTGAGAACAGTGGTGGGTCACCTCCATCTTGTCCAGTGATGTTAAGGACAAACTTGCCAACATCTTTTGGTTCAAGAGGTCTCTTCAGGGATATTTCTCCAGAGGGGCTTACCTGAAAATATTTATCCTGCCTTTTCAAAAAATATGTAACCTCTGCATTTCTGCCTTTATCTTTGTCCACAGCGGTCACCTTTATAATAACCAAACCCACTGTTTTGCCAATCTGAACAATGGCGCTGTAGGGCTGATCTACAAAGACCGGCGCATTGTCATTTACATCCTCGACATGAACCCTCACAAGAACGTGGGCCGTTCCGTTCACCCTTGGTTCTTTGGTAACTCCCACAACAATGTCAAATATCTCCTCCGCCTCACGATCAAACGGGACACCCGTGGAGAAGAGCACTCCAGTTGTGTGCCCAATTTCAAATCTGCTGTTGGGGTTGAGGATGGAATAAAACAAAGGTTCGTTGATTCTATTTCCAACTACAGAGAGAACTGCCAGGGTTTTCTTCTCCACTGAGCTTTCCTGCACATAGGCGGTAAACATTTCCTGGGAGAACCTCAGATGGCTATCTTTGTTATCTTTAACAATAAATTTCACAGTTGCAGAGGCAGTAAGGCTTCCATCAGAGACCTGAGCTATCAGCCTGTAGCGGCTGCGCAGCCGTGTAGCATTCCGTACAAAAACATCACCTGAAATTGGATCAAGCAGGAATTTGTTCCCTATGTTTCCAGCTACAAGTGCAAAGCGTAATTTGGTACCTGGCAAAAAGTCCTCATCTACAGCTTTTAATGTCATCACCTTAACCCCTTTGTAGGTAGGAAGGAGAATGGTTGTCTCATACGAGTCCTGAGTGAATTTTGGAGCGCAATCATTTATATTAATGACATGGATAGTCACATTGGCACTATTCTGGGCAAATAATCGTGGCCTGCCCATGTCATGCACCTGCACTCTAAAGTTAAAAACCTTTCTCTGCTCATAATCCAGGCTGCTAAAACTTGTAATAGCACCAGTCCCAGAATCGATAGAAAAATAGTTATGAGCAAATGGCTCCAAAATCTCATAAACAAGTCTGGCGTTGGTGTGTTCATCAGCATCTGCTGCAAGAACTACAAGCGGACTATTCTGAGAGGTCAGAACCACGCTGCCAACACTAGCCGATTCACTTATAAAGCCTGTAAATTCAGATTGAGTGAAAACAGGAGCGTTGTCATTTTCATCTTTTAAAAGAATGTTTACCGTGACACTGCTTGACATTCCAGCCATATCCGTACCTTGTACAATCAGATTGTATGATGAAATGATTTCAAAGTCCAGCTTTGTTCTTGTGACGATAGCGCCAGAGTTTGGATTGATATCAAATGCATTGTTCACATTTCCTTCTAGGATTTGATAGAAGATAGTGGATTGACTGGAAGCTGAGACTAATGTTACAAAACTGCCGGCTGGGACGGATTCACTGACTGTTGCTGATATTGTGTTGAGGGAGAACTTTGGTCTGGTATTATCAGACATGGTGACTGTGATCTGGACAGATGTGAGGGCACTGAGTGGAGGTTCTCCTCTGTCTGATGCTTTTATCACCAGCACATACTGGTCTCTGCATTCTCGATCAAGTTCCCTTGCAACCGTTACAATGCCTGAAGACTGATCAATGCTGAAGGAGGTTCCATGATTTCCTACAACAGCAGAGAGAGGGAAAGACACATTAAGAACATTAGATAAATGTTATAACTTCATTGCACACCATTGGATGAATATGAGAGACTCATGCAGTCTCAAAATATTCAAGCACATTAAAAAAGTTAAACAAGTGATTTGTGTTTTAGGCAAGTAAAGCTTCTCATTAATAGAAATTCTATGACAAACCCAGCTAACTGTTTTAGGTTGTAAGAATGTGTTCCTAACATTTCCATCAAGGAACAAAATGTTAGAAATGTCCAGTGTTTTTGACATTGTATTCAAATTATTGCTTAGATATGAGAATGAAATTTAAACATTTTTAAATTCTGTAACATTTTTAAACTTTCCACTAAGTACTTTAAAATAACATTTTTAATATATATAAAGTTAAACGTTCTACTAATGTTTCAACAAGAACATTTCTGATAATTTTGAGAGAACATTAGCCAATGTTATAAGAACGTTTCTGTTAGCTGGGTGGACAGTGTCAGTAGAACTGAGCTGTACCTGAATCTATGCTGTAGAGTATTTTAGCATTTAGCCCTTTATCTTTATCCAAAGCCGTGACCTGTAACACAGATGAATGAATGCTAGCCGTCTCCAACACGCGAGCCGTGTACCGAGGGCTGGTGAACCAGGGTGGATTGTCATTATCATCTTCAACGTTGACGATCACTCTGGCAACACTGCTTTTCACAGGAAAACCTTGATCCCTCACCTGAAATAATGTGAGAACCAGCTTTAAATTGAGTTTCTTGGTATTTCCAACCACCTAGCAGAATCATCAGAGATGGTCTTACCATAACAGTGAGGATATGTTCGCGTTTGGTCTCATGATCCAGTTTTTCTGCAGTGTACAAAAAGCCTGTCCACGGGTCAAGACGAAACTTCTTTAGACTGAGGAGATCTGTGCTGCTCAATAGCATGTAATACAGTTTATTCTTCTCATCTTTGTCCGTTGCATTTATTTCCAGTATCTTCATGCCAGGCTGGGTTTCCTCAGGAATACTGATCTCATATTGGTTTTGTCCAAAGTGGGGTCGATGCTCATTTGTGTTAATCACTTGAATTATGACCTGTTTAACAAAGCACACAGTCAAACGATAGTTTAATAGCCGCATTAACCACAGCGACAGTCAGGTTATCGCTCTAATACCAACGATGATGAAAACACTCGGATTACCCATTTACACACATTAACACATTAAAAACATCCCCTGTGTGTCCTGAGTGCTGATGTGTCTTGCCTTTCTACAAATTCAATAAAACTGTACAACAGAAGACCAATAAACATGACAGCAGGCATAAAGACGGGCACAAATATCCACTGAACATAGAGAAACATAACTTACACTAACGAAAACCTGTATGTGTCTAAAATCTGCTATTTTAACAGACTATAATTGTTCACACTTGATGCACTCTTAATCAACAAACAAGTAAAGATACACTGTAAGTATTACTTGACCCAAGACACAACTGTATAGACGTTTGTGATACACACACACCCAGAAACCGCCCGTGAGTAAGAAGCCTATTATGATATGACAAACTGTGCTAGGTGCAATTTCCCAGAGGGTACGATCCCTGCAACAAGAGAGTCAGAAACAGAGCTCTCCTTTAAAACATTACCCCGTCTCACATCACTCTTTGCCTGTAGGTCTGCCCACACTGATGGATGAGTCTCGCACTGTGACCTGATAAGGCTGGCTGGCTCGGCTGATACACACAGGTATTGCCCAAGGAGAAGTATGTTCACACCATGACAAAAGGACAAAGAAAAGCTGTGCATTAGAAAGACAGCGGAGGGCTTAACTTTAGCCCGCTAGTATCGAATATGCAGGTACCAGCGTGCATTCCATCTAGTCGAGTTCTTTAAGATAAAATGTACAGCTGCAATCTTTAATTTTTTACCCATCTATTGCACCTTTGTATGAAACATAAAATTGCAGGTAATTTATTTTTTAATGTTAAATTGTTTAAGTTAAATTGCATGTTAAACTAAGTTGTAGAGCACTGCAATAGTAGCACAAAGGTTGAGGTTCGAATCCATGTATTGATTAAAAAAAAAGTATGTCTTAAATTTATTTATAAAAAAATCTTGAACGCACAAGCCGCTTGGATAAAATGTAAATGTCATGTAAATGTGTTCTCATGTAAATGTGACAAAATGTGTTAATGTAATTTCCCAGAAATTCTACCTGACAGCTCAAAATCTAAACTATTTTACGCTTACTGTTGTGAATCAGAGTAAGAGACCATTTTGAACACCAATCTGTCACATACTTTCTCAATAACTGATTGTTCACTTTTAACCATAAAGTTACAGACTGCAGCTTTAAGATTGAATCTTTTGATATAAAAGATGGTGTGAAAAGGTATAACAGAAAATAATTTAAAAACACAATATTTTACTGCTTTTTTTAAATTTCAAGCCAAATGGTTAATATATAAAACAGAGCAAGATTATATGTTTACTTTCTGGTGAATTTGAATGTGGCATTCATTGCGACACGTAAAAAACGGTCTTTGCAATTTCAGCAGCAACAGAATGGATGTAATAACAAGCATCTAGACAACAAAACAATTATCCTGCCACAATAAAGATCAGTGTGTATACAATCTTCTTCGTGGCAAAGATGTGCATCGTTTTACTTATCTCTCCATCCATTATTCAACCCATCCCATTTTATAAATGCATGGGCAATTTCTTGAGCGAGTGCCATTAAAGACAAACACCTGAGTGCTGATGGATCTCGTTCCATCTGTTGCTTCAACGGTGAGGTTGTAATTTAACCGCTGCTCAGCATCTAAAGCCCCAGCAATAATGACTGTGCCACTTGTCCTCTCCACATCCAATCGGCTGTCAGAGTTTCCACCTGTTAAAACGCCATCAGCATATTTAATTATTGCTTTTACTAACAGTTGGAATTTTTGTCTAACGTTTGCATCAGCTACTAAAGTAGCAAACATGATTTAAAGATAAAAGAAGGGATATTTGTACAGAATATAGATTTGAAACACAGTTTCTGTGAGCTGCAAGACTTGATAAATAAGAGGTGATGTTCGTAGTTAGCAGCAGATACCTGCTGTACGGTTCAGGTCACAAGCCGGCTGTAGAATGTGAAACATCTCTTTAGCATGCGAGTCCCCTTGTGAAGCAAGAGAAAACGGTGGAGACAGAAAGGAAGCAGGAGGTGTAAATAGACAAGGCATTTGGTTAAGAGCAACTTGATTAGGTTGGAATCATGGTTAGGTCTGTTAAAGAAATATCGATTGCAAAGCTGAAGCATCTACTAAAACAATTACTGCATTTCAAAACCTGCAAGAGCTGCACCAGAAAGATGCATTCACTGCATTTTCTTGGCTAACATTCTTTAAACGTTCCCTCACAGTTATCAAAAAGGTTTTTTTTACATTTTATGCATATATCAAAAACGCTATTCTGAACACAATTACAAAAGTGAATGCAAGTAAATATAACAATCCTAACATTTTGTTACATAATACAAACGTTAGGGAAACGTTCCTACGGCATAAAATTGTTAGCCAGGGTAGAAAGACAATAAGCAACTCAACAGGTTTTGGATAAAGCTATTGTCTATGTTAGCAAATCCATCTTTACGAGTGATAGCTTTTGAGCTTTACCTTTGATTGTAAACCACACAGGAGAGTCAAGAGGCTGTGTGCGGATGACTCCCACCATATGGGCCACAGGATCGCTCTCCATCACAGAGAACGAGAGAGGAATCTCCTCAAATGCCAGCGCTTGTTTAGCCGGCTTAGGCTTTGGAATCCACTCAATGTGCAAACGACAGATGGACGATTTCGAAGGCTGTCCATTGTCTGTCGCTTTAATCTGCAGAAGGCCAATGTGAATGTTCTCTCTTGTTTTCTTCCAACATGTAATAGCAGACACATCATCTAACCTTTATTCAGTTTTTAATGAGCACGCGAAGGCAACCATGCAAGATATTATATTGTAGAAATTTTTCCTTAAATGCATTATCCAAAGCTGCATTGTAATTTAAATGATTCGTTTGACAGTTTACAATAACTCCTACATAAAAATTGTTACAGTGATGAGCGACATGAGAGTGGGCAGATGACACAATTTTCAATTTAATACAGCAAATCAACAACAAAACATGTAACTCAACTGAAGTGACCACACTTTAAAACTTGGATTCAAACTAGTTATTAGACATTCCCCATGTTATGTTAGTAAATTTGCACATTTTATTTGAACATTTGAGGGGAATATTTCCACTCCGTCTGAGGGGTCATAATGCTTTGGTAATTATTGCTGGTGGACCAGGGTCACCAAATCTGTTGAAGGTTCACAGATCTGTAGAGTTTAGCTCCAACCTTCTTTAGATGTTTCTAGCAGTCCTAAAGACCTTGATTAGTCGGTCCATGTGCGTTTAATTTGGGTTGGAGCTAAACTCTGAAGGTCTGTGGACCTTGTTGAAGACCTACGTTGTAGAGGCCATTTATTAACTTGGTGCTCATTTATTAGCGCATTGCGTTAGCATAACAAAGGTTGAGAGTTTGATGGCATAAATGTAACTAACTAGTTCCATCAGTGCTGTTTTAAGAATGGAAATAAACATACCGTGAGAATGTGATACTCCCCAGCTGAGAAAGCGTCTTCAGAAAACACAAACCCTGTTTTAGGGTCAATGAAGAATTTTCTCTTCTCCTCGCTTTCTTCTATCACGTATGAGATGTCAGAGGAGGGACTCTCGTCTCTGTCATAAGCGATCACTCGATAAAGTGGCTCCCATTTGGCCACCTTTACTCGTTCCAACAGCTTGATTTGAAAGATCTTTTCCAAGAACTGAGGACTGTTGTCATTTTCATCCAATACTTTGACTATCACAGGAACCACTGTAGACTTGGGTGGATGACCTTCATCTGAGACAGTGATCTGTTTAAGTAAATAAAACAGACAGACTTTGAAAAACCACTGCAATTTATAAAGTAAATATAACATGATGGGACGTACGTGAGACATAACATCTATTCAGTTCAATTCAAATATTTCCAACCCAGAGGAATTTTTATTGCTCTGTAGCTCTTTAATAGGTCAGAACAATGAGTTCTTATGGGAATAGGTCTTTACGCTGAACTATATCAAATACTGTGAAACAACATCAAGCGTTTACCTCAAGGATGTGTTCTGCTTGCTTTTCTCTATCAAGTTTTCGTGATGTTGTTGTCACCAAACCTGTGAATAAAACAACAAATTTATAATAAAAAAAAACAATAATGCAAACATTCAAACAAACAAAAAAAACAATTCATGTTTCTGATGACAGATTAACTTAAACTATATGCTTCGTTTTGTATTTTCATGTGAAAACTATCCTTTTGTTTTAGGTTTGTTTGTTTGTTTGTTTGTTTGTTTGTTTGTTTGTTTGTTTGTTTAAAAAATAAAGAATAACTATGCAAGAAGGGGGCACTTTAAAGTCAATGCTCTCGGACAGGAAAAGAAACTTCAGGATGAAAAATGAAATGCTTAAGATGTGTTCAATCGGTTCAGTTGTCGATGTAGAGGCTAAACTTTTAACCTGCAGTGTTAAGACTGAGTGTTACAAGTTCAGTCATTTGGCATCAGCCGGATAAGCTGCGTTCAGTTCTTGTCTGGAAATGAAACGCCAACTTACATCTGCGTCCTGCTCCTGTTACTGTCCGCCATTGTCGCGTTTCATGTGTTCACATAGGCACGAGCATCGCTCAGACTACGTTATGCACACAGTACATGGCAAGTAAACGCGTTTGTTTTTAACGTTGCATTGCATTGCATAGTTCCCCGCACTGTGAAGTATGTGTTAAACTACGAGTTGTGCAGAATCCGCACTAGGAGAAACAGCCGGATGGTCTGTTGCTTATACTGTGTACGAATGGAGACACGCTGGAATCATAAAGGTACAAACAAATAACAGCATTATAAACTTACCGGCGTGATTCTAGTACAATAGGAACCCATATGTTTGTGGTTCAATTACGTCATGATGCAACTTATGACGTAAGGTTGTTACAATTTGTTTTGTTTGAGGACCAGCCATTGAGGATCATGTTTTTAATGTAAACATGCAAAAATAAAGGTTTGTTTGAGAGTTAGGTTTTGGCATTGGGTGAGTTTTGGGGGATAGAATATACAGCTTGTATAGTCAGTCAAAAGTTTGTTGACCCATAACATATTTTAAATGTAAGTTATTTATATTTATGCATTTGAAAGACACATTTATCCACAGTGACTTGTGGTGCATTTAAGCTAGCTGGTTTATCAATATGTGTGTTTCCTGGGAATTAAACACACAACCTTGGCATTGCTAACAGAATGCTGTAACAGTTAAGCTACAGGAATCCACAAATGCATGTATGCATTGGTGTGTGTGCAATGTGTATTTGCAGTGTTGCTGTTGTTGTTTTTTTAATGCACAAATGCATGGGAAATACTATAGGCTAGCATGCTGAGGTTTTGATGATGAACTTATTGATGGTGAACTTACCTGTCTGTGAGTTGATGCCAAAAAATCCCTGTGGATTCCCACTGGTTATTTTAAATGAGAGCTTATCACTTGATTTAGAGTCCGGGTCAAAAGCTTGGATCTGGACAACAGAGACATCTTTGGGGGAGTTTTCAGCTACTGAAGGATAATAAACCGCTTCTGAAGTCAGTGGAGCGTTATCATTGACATCCTGAACCTCAACGTAGACTTCCACAGATGAGGAACGCGGCACAATTCCCTGGTCTGTGGCGTAGACTGTGAGCCAGTAATCCTCTGTAGTTTCCCGGTCTAGAATCTCTTGTGTTCTTATAATGCCTATGATAAAGAAAATAAGAAACATGTTGTTCTACATGTTAGGCGTTTGGAAGAACAAATGCGCTCAAAACGTTCTTGCAGCACTGCCATAAAACCTGTCACATGGTACAGACAGTTTTGCATTGTAAACACTAAAGTCTAGATTAGCATGAACCAGGAAAAGACTTCACAAAGTTGGACCATGGAAAGATTGACACAATGCTAATAATATTCTTTTGAAAGGGGCTGCAATCGGCATAGAAGCAAAAATAACAATATTGTCCAGCTGGGAACTGAGCGTTAATAACTGGCATTTGCATAAAAGATTAAATGTGTAAAAGGGCAGACGCTGTATATTAGATATGGAGTGAATAAGTATGTGAGTGTGTAAGAGAAGATGAGGCAGCGCTTTTTGTTCCTGTGTGTCTCTACAGCGTCTGCTTTCATGCTGTGGGCTTTTCTTCTAAAGAACAAGGCGGCAGCAGTGTGACTTCCACAACTCCAGTAAAATTTGATAAGTTTTGTCCTCAGGGTGAAAATATTCTGCATAGTGCTTTTTTTATCCTCCTCCTGCTTTTTTGTATCTCTTGCATGTCTTTAGAGAGCATTATGATAAACAAAACTAACAATATGCAATTGTTTTGTAATGTATACAGTGGCTCTAAACAGGTATTTGGGCATTTAGGTTAAGCTTAAAAATGTACAGCATGACTTTAATTGCTTGGATAATACAAAATGATCAGGGATGGGTTCTCAAATTTTTCCACTGAGTAACAGAAACATTAAAAATGTTATTTTGAAAGGAACATTGTATTAACTTTGTTGCTTGGTTACACAAACTTTTTTTTAAATTCTTTAATAAAATGCTCTTACTTAAGAATATAGCCTTTTTCAAATATTATAGTGTTCAAAAAACATTACTGCAAAAACTTTTTGGTAACTTTGAGAGGACTTTTAGTAAATGTTAGCAAATTTTTAATTTGAAACCTAGCAAATATCTTCTTGTAAAGACATTTGAAGGCAAAGACATGCATACTTTTATCATACTTAAAATCATCATGCTTACCACTCTCTTCATCAATTGTGAACACTCCTAGGCCGGAACCACCTCGTATGGCGTAGCGGATGTCTCCGTTCCTACCACCATCTTCATCGTCAGCAGTAACCTTCAGGACAGAGGAGCCAACTGGGGCATCTTCACTCACAGCTCCCCGATCCACGAAGAATGGAAAGGAGGGACGGTACAAGTTTTCATTAACATCCACAACCTCCACTTGAATGAAGCAGATTGAAGATAAAGAGTTAGGCTTTCCTCTGTCTTTGGCCTTTGCTGTCAGATTAAATACTTGCCTTGTCTCAAAATCTAGAGTCTGAGAGAGGTACACGGCTCCAGTCATTTTATTCACCTGAAAGCTTTCATCCTCACCATCTGTTAGACTGTATCTCACCTGTCCAGACAGGCCAAGGTCAGGATCATAAGCTTCTAGCCAGATCACTAAGGTGCCTATTGGTGTATCTTCTCGTACTCTTACGTGATACTGTTGTGGAATAAATGTAGGGGCGTTGTCATTCACATCCTCCAAATAAATTTTTAACAACACCATTGATACCATTTCAGGCTCGTGATTTCCTTTATCAAAAGCAGCCACCTTTAAAACAAATGATGGGTTGGTTTCTCTGTCTAACACGCTTATAACTCTTACAATCCCCGTTTCCTCATTGATAGCGAATTTGTCTGTTTTAGTCATGAACGAGTATCTGACCATTCCATTAACGCCCAAATCTTTATCTTTTGCTTCCAGCTGAATGATGTCACTTCCCACAGCAATATCTTCTCTGATAAATACTGAATACTCGTGCTGTAAGAACTCAGGGCTGTTGTCATTGGCGTCCAAAATGTTAATGTCTAAAATGTGTGATGTGGACTTCTGTGGTAAGCCGAGGTCGTAAACTGTGATGTTGAGTGTGTAGTGGTCTGTTGTTTCTCTATCAAGTGGTTCGTAAACTTTTAGCCACCCAGTGTCAGTTTCAATCGTGAAGCAACTATCAAAATCTCCCCCCGAGATCACAAAAAGCAATTTCCCATTGAAGCCAGAATCTGGATCTACAGCTTTGAGGAGTGCAATACTAGTCCCTACAGGAAGGTCCTCTTTGACTTGTATTAGACTTGGAGTGGAGTCTATAAATCGTGGAGTATTGCGGTTAACAGAGTGGATGTCTATAAATTCATCATCTGGTTCTTTCTGGTGTTGTTTAAAGACAAAACCCATCAGCCCTGCTAAAGTTTTCAGAGCGCCAGTCTCTACACATTTTGAGCGGATGTGTTTAAAAGCACTAAGAACTGTTAGATTTAGGAACAGAGGTGTGCTTGATTTTTCTCCATCACTGGCGGTTATTTGTAGGCTGTGAAAAGACCATTTTGCTGCGTTGCCATCCTTCAATGACTTTTTAAGTGTCAGCACACCAGAGCTGGAATCCAATTCAAAGAGATTCATGTTATTACCAGCATCAATTTTGTACCGCACTACACCTAGATCGTCCACGTCAATGGCAGACACGGCTATTATATGCTCACCGACTCCAAGGGATCTTGGCACAGTAACATCACAATCAATATTCTCAAATTGTGGCTTATTATCATTCAGGTTAGTAAGAGCAATTGAGACGACAGCCTCTGCTTCATGACGAAACGGGGTGCCCCAGTCTGAGGCTCGAACCCGTACAGTGTATTTATTTGGCATTGTCTCGTAATCTAATTCCTCAGTGGTGCTTATGACTCCGGTGAAATAATCCACAGCAAAAGGTTGTTTGTTCATGTTGACAATACTGTAGGTGACGTAACCGTTTTCTCCATCATCTTCATCGCTAGCACTGACTGTTAAGATGCTGGTCCCAATGGGCACGTGTTCATCAACGCTAGCTTCATAATTAGACTGTTGAAACTCAGGGGCGTGATCATTCTCGTCGCTTATGTTGATAAACACCTTGGTTGACGCTCGTCTGTCACTCGTAACGACCTCAAATTCATACCGACTGACACGTTTTGCTTTTAAGGGCGCTGTGGTGGTAATGAGGCCTGTGTTTGGATTAATAAAAAATGGATTCTTGTGTTGTTGCATCTTGTACAGCAACAAATATTCAATATTAGGATGTTTTGGTACAGCTTGGACCAGGACAACTGGGGAGTGAGGGGGAGAAAACTCGCTCATTGTAACTCTGTAAACACTATTCTTAAATTTAATATTGTCTGTGTGTTCTCTGGGCGATTTTACCCTTACAACTACTGCTGAAGAAAACTTTGGTGGATTTCCTTTATCCTTGGCCTGCACGGTTAGGTTGTATCCAAAACTATAACCCTCCCATTCCACCTCTTTGATGGCCTTTATCTCATATTCTTTACTTTCAGGGCTCCTCCTGAAGGCCTGGAACTGCTGGAGGGGGTCTCCAGCTACGATGCTCAAAGAGGCGATCTCACCGTTTTGCCCCTCATCGCAGTCCTCCACAGTCACGTAAGCATAAGTAGCATCTTTGATTGTGTTACGTGGAGTTATAGGGACAGCTGTGATAACAGGTGCATGTTCATTGGCCTGCAGTATGAACACCTTCAGCTTGGCTGTGCTGCTTCTGCTGGTGCCATAGAGCTTTAGGCCTCTGTCCACGGCCAACACATCCATCTCATAAAGAGCCACCTCAGAGTAGTCCAGCTTGCCTGTCAGAGTTACGACCCCGCTGGTAGGATGAATGGAGAACATGTCGGTCTGCTCTTTGAGACTGAAATAAAACTCTCCGTTGGTGCCTGTGTCAGCATCTGTGGCGAAGACTTTGCCAATGCTTGTTCTCACGGCTGTGCTTTCAGGTACGAAAAAACTGTACTTCGTTGGGGAGAAAAGAGGTCTGAGATCATTTGTGTCCAGTACTTGAACGTTCACTTGTGTTTGGGTTTCTGAACCGCTTTGTTTTTCAATGGCGTTTATATTCAGTAGATAGCGGTCTTTAACCTCCCTATTAAGAGATGCAGAATTCCCTCCTTTGGTCCTTATACGCAAAAAACAGAAGTTACCCAAAACATAGTTCTCAGCTTTGAATAAATTCTCATGGTCCCCAGATTCTATTACATACTGAACATCCCAAGTCTGATATCCCATAAAAATGCCCATCTTAGCAGGGGGTTCGACGTACGTTTTGGCTGCTGAATTCTCATATATTGTCACGTTGTAAAGTGGTTCAGTAAACTGAAAGGGCAATACGTCTTCCACGTACTGGGCATCTGTGCAGCTCCACACAAACAGCACTAGAAAACTGTAAATCCAGGATTTAGCCATTGTGAAACAGGTCATTACAAAACCAGCTGAAAAAAACAGCAACAGGTTGGAGGGGAAATTAATATACAGTACATTTCAAAAAGTGTTACAGTAAAGATCAGAAAATGTCAAACATGAGATGAAAAGCATTCAGGTTTGTTCATAATGAAACTGAATGAATTCAATGATTCAATCTGGCTCGTGCACATGCAGAATAAGACGTTAAGTATTTATTACAATACGAGGAAGTTTCCTTCCAGTTAATCTTCACAAGCTCTTTGTTTAACCGGATGAAACAGCCGTAGCTCATTATTATAAGTACGTTTAACCATCACTTACCATCGCAGCAGAGGAACAGTTTTGCAAACTTAAGCAGCTATTTCGCTATGGCACGGGGAAGTATTTCTCATAGATTAAGCCGTGTGAGAAGTCCTCTCCTCGCCACCGGAGACGGTGCACGCGCTCCCGGTGTCGGTGCTGCTGCGCGCTCTGACGCGCCGCCGATTCTCGCTGCTGTTCCTCCGGTGCCGGTCCGTCTTATCGCGCCTCATGATGTCATCAGTGTCAGAAGTTAGTAATAGGCTGT
>JBAJNP010006535.1:0-25300 GCA_036877545.1 Yasuhikotakia modesta | reverse complement strand
ATATGTGCATATTTATTTTACCCAATGGAAACCAAAATCAAATCCCTAGAACCTTGTGACAAAGTTCTTCTAATTCAAAAGTGACAATCATACTGGCAAATGTAATGTTAGTTATCAAATGAAACTAAATACAAAACTTTTAAAAACACTCAGCAATTTCATCTATGATAAACAGTGGGTTTAATCAGTAACTTATCTGGTGTCTTCTCACCCTATCAGCCTGCTTTCCTAGGTGTTTATACATGTAGAAAGATCAAAAAATACATATTATACTGTCCAATGTTCCCTTTGAACAATGAGGCGAGTTATTGCAACTCTGCTCTAAATTCACTAGCAGAAAGGCAGCATGATCTTCCTAAAGTGGTGTTGAAAGAAAACATTTACCCAGAATTCAACTCGGTGTGACATCTGCTTCAAATTGTTTATACCTGACAATGAAGGAATAGAGGAATATGGATCCTGTCAGAAGAATTTGAGGCGAAAACGAAAAGTTATCTTGTCAGTCTTGTCACTTACTAAACATAAAAAAAGCATGTCACATTTTTTGTCTCTGTTTACATTAGTATAAACCACAGGAAACAGCAGCTCTTTGGCTTTAAGAAGAAAGCACTCAATTTAACTGAGTTTAAAAAGATGACCATGCTTAATGGCAACCAAATGTTACTAATTCACTATATGATGGCAATTGTGGACTGCTGGTTGGAGAGACTGACTTGTAACCAGAACTTTGCCAGTTTGATTTCAATTCTGCCCAGAAAAAAATGTTGGAAGGTAACAATTGAGGTGACCATGTGCAAGGCACATTTCCCCCATTTGTTTCTGTGCAGATGTCTATTTCATGTGAACACCAAAATGAACATCGTACAGTAACATTTAACAATTGGAAAAATATGATATTTGTAATTAAACACCAGATTTTAAACAGTTTTTATCACTGAGTTTTAAACAGTTTTTATCAGTCAGTTTTTATCACTCAGTTTTATTTTTTTAATTTGCTTTATTTGCGTAGTTACCTGTTAACTATACAATATTTGCCAGAAACTTTTATCTAAAACTGTTTGCATTTAACAGAGACATCAACCTGCAGTGCAATTGCTTTTAAATAGAAATCATGACACAACAGGGTTGCGCCTGATGACGTATGATCACATTGAAAAGCTATTTTGGCATTTATTACACTTACTAAGCCTTTTATTGTAGTAAATATTAAGCACAAGTGCTATACTGTATAGTTCACATAAAACAGAATTGTTTTGTGAACATAATAAATTGTTATGTAACAATTTATTATGGGGTCCCTTATTGGGTAATTTTCCCAGCAAAGGAACACCTATGCATAACCCAGCAAGAGAAAAGCAAAGGTTATGTGAGGTAACTTAGAGCTCCGCCCCTAGTAACTCTTGTCATACGCCTATGACGCCCTCAGCATGTCATCTTTTTCCGGAAATGTTTATCTTACTGAGTACAAACTATACACAATGTATACACTTGTATTAAGTGGCTATGACAAGAATGTAACTTAAATGTGAAGCTGTAATATTCATTAGGGCTAATGGAATACATACTGACCACAATGTCAAATATGAAACCATGCCAGAAAGCTTTCAAAATAGAAATAAGCAGCTTGGTTCTATTTTCCTATGGTTTATTATATGGTTTATTTCAGCTAAGCCATGCTGCTGTGGTCCCACTGTTCCCTGCAACTCATGCAATTCCCCTCAGTCAATGCTTTATGGAATTTCAACATTTTAAAATGAGGATTTTCCCTTTGGCAAACAGCTGAGCATAAATTTTTAAACCTGGCCATTTAATATAAAACTCAGCCAAGGATTTTTCCACCTATCTGCCTCCAAATTCTGGTCTACAAAAACAAATAATGGTGCTTGTTTTGGGGCTTACCAGGGTGACTCTAAAATCAAGTAAAACCCTGTTGAAATACAGATGCTGCATTAATTGCACTCTGCCATCTGGAAGTGTTTTACACTTTTTAAATATAATATTTTGAGATTCTCAATTGTTTAAAAAAAGAAGAAACATTCTTAGCTGCAAATGGAAACTGTTGAGAAATAACAGATCCTTAGAGAGATCCTCCAGATGTGTTGATTCACTTGGCTGAAGTTGGCTGGCTGGACTGTTTGGTTTACTTACAGTTAAAAATAATATGCTGGAAAGGGCATGATATCAGTGACCCCAAGACTAGCTCACATTTTACCACCCCATTAGACTTCAGAAGTCTGCAGCAAAAATGGTTTCCACCTTAGTTTAATCTTACATGCAGATAAACCTTTTGTGTAAGGGCTATTTAAACTAATTGGGCAAAATGAAATGCTACTGCCAAAAAACTATTACTAGTGCTCATACTTTTTTTGTCAAACCCTTAATCTGCAGTGTTGTACTTTGTTGCTCAACTTGTCCTGCACTGTTTAAGCTACACACATGAATACTACCTCAGATGGTGTGGCTTGTTAATAAGAAATGTGCTATTATTATAATCAGATGCGTGATTGATAACAACAACTATGAAAACAGTTCTCACGTCCTTTCTTTAAAATACCAAATGCATAATTATCTTCAAGAATATAGTGGATATGGATTTATAATATGGATTTTAGGTCTTTGTCACATTGTATAGCGAGTAGATTATTGCTTTATTGTTTTTCTTACCTTGTAATAGACTTTAGATAAAAATGTCTGCCAAATGCCTAAATGTAAATGAATATCATAAGGTTTTAGATATAGGCCTTCACAAAAACTTCAGCCAAAAAACAGTCATCTACGAATTACCTAAAACACCCTAGTGACCACATAGCGCAATAAAATAGCAATGTACTGGCAACCATCCACAAGTTTTTCCTAAGAAAACATGAAAAGCAATTGTAATGTAACTTTTGCTGTTGTCAAATAACTTTATTAATCTTAAATTTGCTTTGTCACTTTGTAGAAAACTGAAGCTGGAGAAAGAGTTAGCCGGGATGTTGTGGAGAATACGTTGGGAGGAACTACAGTTTGAAAGTCCCAACAAATATCACAAACGTGCGGGCAGCCGTCTCACTCTCTCCCAGGTATAAGCCATTCCACTCTGGAATTTCCATATGTGGGATAAAACTGCACAATATTGATGTGTTTCCTTTTGAGGGAAAGCCCTCAGCCCTGACAGAATCTGAAGCATGTGTGAAACAAGTCCAGTTTTGATTAGTGCTGCATGATGGCGTAGCATGTACTGACAAACCCCGGAAGCTACAAAATGATTTTGGAACATTGACTTTATTTCTGGTCATTAGCTGTCATTCTGCGTGTAAAGCTATTTATCATGTCTGTGGTATGTAAAAAAGAATAGTAAGCAAATACAATCAGTTCAAGCTGTGTGTGCCTTCTTGTCCCAGATACATTACTGGCAAGGATACCGGCCAACTTTTCTGTTTGTGTTGCGCGTAATGCGCAAATAGCGCAAAACACTCCATTCGCATCATTCGCACTACGCAAGTCACGCTATTCCTGCCGCAGAATATTTATTCGCGTTTAGTCTCTGCATTGACTTGCGTCTCTGCAAAAACATGCAAATCATTGCACTTAACGCTTTATTTGCGTATGGTGTGAACGCACCATAAGTGCTCTTCTACACAATGCTTCGCTCCTGCCCGTTTCACATTCTCCACAGTTCAGGACCAGCAGCGAGGTGTTTATGGATGTGCAGTTGGATCTGCCAGAGATGCTTGAGACAGTGGGGAAATTTGAGAACTCGCCACCTCTCCCCTTCGTTACAAGGAGTTCCTGAAGAGAGTGGCTCGGGCAATAGCCAAAATTAAACATTGATTAAACTCTAGAAAGCCAGGAAGCACTTAAGAAAATTGAATGAGCGTTTCCTGCAGTCCCAGGATCTGTGTCCATGTCGGAGTCTACCATTCTTTCCTGTATTGTAAGAAAAGGGTCATTCTCTTACTGTATTTTAAGTTTAATTGTCAGTTTGAAGGAGAACAGCTGTTGGACGATGCCCCAGGTAGAAACTAGTAGAAACTAGCTATATACAGTATATCTTACCTGATGCTGCATCATTTCTTAAAACCCCCATAACAAGCCCTGCCAACTCAAATCCTTCTAGGTAAGGAAGACTTACATGGTGGCAGATTGGGCTGGTTCAACACCATGGCCATCATTTTGCAGCCAGATCGACCTCCTGACTTATCATGAATCCAATTAAATCTAAGGATTAATTTGTCACAATAGATCTGAAGGATGCATACTTCCTTCCTTGGAAGTGGTCCAATATAGGGTTCATTCATTTAGCCTGACCTTGTCTACTCGCATCCTTACAAAGTATATGGATGCAGCCCTGGCTTAATTGAAGCTTCCGCATGCTAAATTACATTGCCAACTGCCTTATTTTAGTCTAATTGCACAATATGGCTATTTTGGATCAAGGGTCTTGACCATCTCAGGTGTTTGGGTTTGAGGCTTAATGCCTCCCTTTCCCTTACAAAGGAAATTATGTTTCTGGGGTTAGTGTGGGACTGGAATATGATACGGGCACAGCTGTTTCCCACTCATATTGAGTGAATCCTGACTGTTGTGTCTGGGATCAGGCTAGGCCAAGCCATTATGGGAATACACTTTCAGAGAGTGTTGGGGTTTATCACAGCTGCGTCCAACATAATCCTTTTGGTCTGCTGCACATGACACCGCTACACTGGTGGCTCAGGACAAGGGGGTTTTCCCCAGGGGCAAATGATCAAAGTTACATGCAAGTGCCTTCATTCTCTGGTCATGTGGAAGAAACCATCAAGATTGAACTACTTTCACACAAACTTCAAATGCTGTCATGCAGAGGGTACTCCCCCAAAGTGTTGATTCACAAGGCAACATCTCGTTCTCTTCTTAGGGAGCAAGGGTTACAGTCATAACCCAAGACGTTTTCCATAAAGATGCATAAAGATTCTAGTAAATACACACACACTAATTAAGCTATACAGTATTTTGATTAGTCTATTCTGCCTCATTCTTGGAATATTTTGAAGGCCAATTTATTTTACAAGCAACAGTATGTAGTATTACACATTTTGGAATCTGTTTCCATGTTCCAAGTGGTGTCCAATTGAAACACACAAGATGCTCTTTGGAACATTTTCAAATCATGCTGGCATAACATGGATTATCAGATTTGGCCCAAACCTGTGGAGTCTGTGTCAGCTTGAGAGCATGCTGTTAATAAACAAAAGATTCTTATTTTTTTTTAGTTGCTGTAATGCTATTATGCAATATAGTTAATATTGTATACCAAATGTTTTATTTCATTAGAGATTCCAGATGTTTGGACCCTTATATCATTGTATAAATGCACATTATTTTATTATAATATATTTTCTGTTTTGCTTTTCCAGAGGGGTTCCAGTTATGGCTCCTTGATAACAGCTCATGGAAAATATCAGCTATTTGCAAAAACAGGCTATTTTAAGGTAAGACTGAGTTCCTCTGACATGCCCCTCCCTCCACTGCACAGCCACACACATGTGAATTCACTGGAGAAATGAGGAGTGGGTGCACTATAGCTTGCTTTAAGCAGCTTGCTTTAGGACTAGACTATAATGCAGCATTGCAGCTTCTCATTTCGAATGACAGTGCTACCTGTGTTATGCCATTGATAATTGGATCACAAATCTCAATGTGGTACTCTTATAAATGATAGACAGATTTTCATTTTTGGTCCTGGCAATCCACTGCACATTTTGTAAGTCTCCTTTATTTAACACGTCTCATTCAAATTGGCTCATTAGCAGATGCATGACCTGAACTGTGTGTCAGATAAAAGTGGCGTACAAAATGTGGAGCTTACGGAGAAAATAGTTTATGTTAGAGATAACAGTCAGCCGGTCATTTTGAGTAATAATGTGTATTGTGTAATTTACGATAATGACCAATTTTCCAGTTAAATGGAATGATAATCAATTAGATAATTAGTTAAGTTGAAATTAAGTTTTTTATTTACAGAGTTTGTGATGAATGATGAAGTTGTTTCTTGCGAAATAGATTTAAGGATTAAAAATTAAACGTAGCTGCTTATTTTTTACCCATAGGACAATTAGTTTACAGAATTCTAAGAACAGACAAGGGTTGAGCATGATCAATTAATCCATACAATTAATTGCAGAAGCATACAGTACATTGTATGATCAATATATGGTAAACTAGCATAGTAAAGGAAATTTGTTGCTTGGTATAATAGGTAATTGTGCTATTTAATGTCCATGATACAAAAATATCTGAAAGCAGAATGCAATTGACCAGAATTATTTTTGACTGTGCTTTACATCTGAACTCTATGTCTATGTTGTCTAGGTAGGCAGCTCACTAGGGGAGGTTTGGAGATTTTGAATAGAGCCTGTCTAAAACAAAACCATGCAAGAACTCTTGTACATCTTTTGTGAGGAAATGTGAAGTACAGTATAGTACTGTATGTTAAAAGTTAAAAAAGTGACATGTTTTTGTCAGTTATGGTTACCCATAACCAAAATGTGACCTACATTTAACCCATTCTTTGTACGGAGTAAACACACACTGCAAGTTGTGCTGTTCATTAAGTAAGCAAAGGAGTGAGGGTCACTCTTAGGATTTTTCACTCTTTGTCCCGGTGTAAGCTAAAAAGGAGATTAGGGCATCAAATTTCCACTGAGCCAGCTAAATATTTCTGCTGTGATTGTGGTCACAGACAAGGACAAATGAAATATCATATTTTGAATGACACTTGTCTTGTCTGCAAGTTTAAAATATTGTATACCTAAAAATTCAACTTTGTAGCCCCGGCCTAGCAACCAGTTACAGCATCCTAGCAACCATTCCATAGACATCTACTGAAAAGGTAAGAAATATCAGAAAGTCATACGGGCAAGAAGGTGGCTTCTTTTAAATCAGACTAGCAAGTAATCTTAAATTATTACCATAGAAACTGTCCAGTCATGTCGTAGCAACTATTTATAGCACCCTAGCAACCATATAGCAAAAATTAGCTATATCTCAGCACCAGAACATCATGGAGATATGGGATGCTAAATAATGCTAGCATAAGGCTTAGTCATTATGCTAGTCATGCTCATCTAATGCTAAATCATACTAATATCATGTTGATCAATGATAACATTGTTAAAACATGTTAACCTGATTTAAATATTCTGGCCTGACCATTATTTACATTTGCTGGCTGGCGTGCCACGTGATAACATCTTTCAACAGTCATCATACTTTTAAAACAGATGCAATTGCTCCTCTGCTCTTGTCTTTGATGGAACAGTTGTTATATGTTTTCAAGTTTTCCAATTTCTCCATCTCCGCTGATCAGCTTGTTTCACTGTCACTGTTTCATGAGGTCTGTCTCTCATTGACTACAGTGGCAGTTGTACAGATGCAATCATCTCGGTTTAAAATCCTAAATTCAAACATGTTTGACATGATTGAAGCATCCCTGAATTCTCAGAGCAGATCGAAAAGTTTAGTAGTTCATATATAAACGTTTCAAGATTATCTGGACTGAACACTGGAACAGCAGGGTCCTAGACATTATTTTTTGCAAAGGAAAATCCTTTAGTCTGATCCTTAAGAATTTATGCTAGTTAGGTTTAGTGATATATCTAAGTCTAAACCGTTTAGACCGCTTTAGAGGTATTCTGATCTAGTTAGTAATAATAAGATGACACAGAGAAGCCGAGACAAAGGAAAAAAATACAGAAAAAATAAACAATAAGTTATAAGAGTTGAAAATGAGATGAGTTAAAATATAAACTTGACTGTCAAGCTGTTCTTTTTTAAACCACTTTTAAGGGTTTGCAATAATAATTTGACTGAAATTAGTGGTTGACCAATAGCTGTTTTTTGTTAATTTGTAAACAAAAAGTTATGGATAAAATAAAGTAAATGTAATGTTTCTAGTAAATCATGACATTACCCTTGCTGGCTCACTATTGGACAGTTCAGAGGCTGGGCATGGCTATTTTGGGTTGACATCACTGTTGTGCACTGTAGTCTTAGACTTTATTGAAAGTTGTTTTTAGCTTTTCCTACTCCTACTCGTAGACAAGTCCTACTTGTTATTAAGAAATTTATTTGACATTTATTTGGCTCTGGTGTAAACATGGGCCTATTCTGTCCACATTTCAGTTTATATTTCTAATGTAGCCTAAAATGTAGCCTCTATATTCTTTTGTATTCATTCTCTAAAGGCATTTTAACAAAGTGAAAAGAAAAGTTAAATGAACTAAAGCTCAGTAAATGAAATGTATATGGGAAATGTTTGTCTCCAGAGCAATGGAAGTAATGGTCTTTAACTTTCCGATCCACAGAGCCAAACTACACAGATTTTTCTGTCATGACAGCAGGCTGTGTTTGTGAGTGCACTCACACTAGGAACTCTGAACCATGTCTGTGTGCGTTTGACCCCAAAAGCCTGGTTCGTTTGACCAGCGTGATCACTACAAACTGTGCCCAGGCACGATCCATTTAATCATGCTCTAGCCAGCTTGAAGAGGTGGGCTAGGGCACAGATTGTTTGGGATTGGACCCGGCACAGTTGAAACACGTAGTAGGGAGGGGGGACAATCACGCTCAGGCACGGTTGGAGGCAACCATGTGTGAATACACCCTGAGTAGAGAGACAGCTTTGCCTTTCAGATTAGATTTACTTTAACATGTGTTTCTTTTCTCAACAGGGCAACCTGGTGGCAATCAAGCATGTGAACAAGAAGCGGATTGATTTGACCAGACAAGTGCTGTTTGAACTAAAGCATGTAAGAGAATATATTCAATCATAAGAGAGTATATGATACAATGTAAGAGAATATATATATCATAAGGGAGTAGTTACAATATGCATTTGTGTGTGTATATATGTGTGTGTGCCCCTGTCTTAATCTGTCTCTGGGGGGAGAGGGGAAGGCATGTGTGTTATGTGTGTGTTTAGACCATCGTTTATAACCCTGCTGGACAGCCCAAGGTGGTTAAAACAACCCCCCACACATTTTGACACTTAAAAACACACATGCATTCTTATGAGGGGGTGTGGTGTGGGGGGCACTATTACAGGGCTTTGGGAAAGGTATAGGTGTGTGTGGCTGGAATTTTAAAAGGTGTTTCCCAATGGGAATACTGACTGTGTTTACATGGACATCAGAACTCAGCATATTCCATGAGAATAAACAAAGTTTTACTGCATTATAAACTACAGTAGTTGCGTCAGTTTCAAGAAAATGCTGCTTTCTATCCTTTGGTCTATCTTTAACCTAGTGTTACAGTCACACTAACATGAAAAATCCTTCAGTAAGTCTTTAGCTATTTTCTTAAGTGCATGTAAACACAGTCACTGACTTGAAATGTAAAACACTGTAACTTCTTGGAAAGAAGAATTTAGACTTAACAAGGAAGGGCAAAAAAAGTGTGTGTGTGTGCTGATGGTTCATAGCATGCTGTACGGTTTACCAAAAAAGACAGGGTTAATATGTCTGAACATGGTCAACACATATATATAGAACTTGAACATCCAGGCTGTTTGCCTGATTGCATATAGTATACAATGTATACTGCCTACTATTTTAATTTTGTAAAACAGCATGCACTATGCAGCAACACATTTTTAAACATGATGTTAATTTAAGATTGGTAATCAGACATCATCTCAAAAATCTAAATGTTTATTTTTCATTTTTAATTTGTGTGAAAATAATTGATTGAACTTTCCAGCTTTGATAGAAACTTTGAGGGGCTGCAGGACAGTGGTCTCTAGCGGTGACCCTGCAAACATAGCCTTGGGGCCCTGGTTGGATGTCAAGTCAGAGCACATAGGCACAAAGGTCCAGACAAATGGATGGGGGTTGGGGCACACACTGCCAGTGGAAACTTCTTTTACATTGACCTTTGACCTCTCACTGTTATACAGGTCAAAGGTTATGCTAAGTAAAGTTTGCATAGTGTCAAAGAGATTTTTCCACTTATTGCAGTCCATGAACTATGGTAGATGTTTTGCCACCTTCTTTAACTTGACTGTGTCACGTGCCATTAAGATCCCAAACTACATTCAGTCTTTATTTAAAACATACATATACACATAGATACAGCATACAGTTGGTAATGATGTTACCACAATATTTGCATACTGAATTGGGAATGGCTGTTTTTTTTTAGCATATATTTAGCCATTTATGGCTATTTATGCTATACTGCATGGGTTGACTTTCCAGCATATTCATTTAAAGATTCAACAACATTTTTAACAATCTTAGAAACAATCTTCTTGTTTTTTTTGTAGATGAGAGATGTACAGTTCAACCATCTGACAAGGTTTATTGGTGCCTGTATAGATCCTCCAAACATCTGCATTGTAACAGAGTATTGTCCCAGAGGCAGTCTTCAGGTAAGCATAATTTTACATGAACAAATTGTCTTAAACATAGTTCCCTTTCTGTCACTCACCTGACATTGTGTCAACCTTGGGAGACTCTGCTTATTAAATTGGAATTACTAAGTGGGATTTTCATGCCAGTCTCTGTCCTGGGAAATCTGGCTACAAAAGTGAGATGGCATGCACCATTCACTCGGATTTGTTCTTCAAAACCAATCTGTTTACTTCTCTGCTTCATTTATTATATGATTGGATTCTACAGTGTCTTTTTAGCATAGCTTCTAAACTACTTTTTAGAAGTCTTTTTTCTCCTCCCCACAGATAAGTTCAGAGAGTTCCCCTGACCGCATAGGTCACTAAATGCCTTTTCATGCATGTGCTTCTAGATGTGATTGGTATTTGTCCACCTCTGCTGGCCAAAATCTCTGCCTTAGTTTTTTTTTGAGGCATGATCATGCTGCGGCAGCATTTGTAGAGGGTTTAGGTTCTTGCTAAGAGAACATGTCAATCAGGACATTATGGTCATGAGTTGCTTTCTTCTACAAGAAGTAAAAAAACACCTTGGTTGCTTCCTGCACTGTTCCTTCTGCTGTAGCTGCACACAAGGGAACGTCAGCAAGTCCTAAAGGCAATCTGGTGGAAAGCACCCTTTATTGTACATACATGATTTGTGGGTTCATCTGTCTTTACCTTACCTTGATGGCAAGGTTTGTGCATTATGGTGAATTTATGCCTGCAGGGTGCTGCTTCCTGAAGAAACCATTCAAGGCTAACCTGTCTGCAATTCAGGGGATGGACTGTTGTAACATTAGATGTATCAAACACATCAGAATTCGGTGTTGGGTTCCTAGACCCAAGTTCTTTCCTGCATTGGCACATCAACTGACTGGAGCTGCTGGTAGTCCTGCTTGCACTTTGGAGGCTTCTAGATGAACAACACAATGACAGTAGCAAATATAATTGCCAGTGTGATCTTTTTTTTGCCTCCCCACTAAAGAATCAACAGAGGCTGGGAAGTCTCTATGAGCCAATCATACCCTGGGAAAACCACACCGCAGGTGCAACAACAGCAGGTGCACTCTCATGACTGGTAACGCTCTCTGTAGAGTGGGAACTCCATGGCCAAATGGCCTCAGGGGCAGTTTTGATCAGTGAGTCAGGCTTGTAATCAGTAGGTTGCTGGTTTGATTCCAGTGGTGGCAGGTTGCAACTGAAGTGCCCTTGAGCAAGGCACCTAACCCTGATAACTCTGTGATAGCTGCCCACATCTGTGTGTGTGTGTTCATGACTTGCAGTGTGTGTTCACTCCTCACTTTTGATGGGTTAAATGCAGAGATCACATTTCGGGTATGGGTTGCCATTTTTGACAAAACATTACTTTCACTCAGGCTTCTGGAAAAATGCCTTTCCTCCAGTGAGCCTGATTGCACTTACACTGTGTAAACTGTTTAGTTGTTATCCCTCTTTACAGCCCTTCCCTGATGGATTCCCCTGTACAAGGACCTTCTTTTTCAAATCTGCAAAGCATGATACCTGAGACCAGCATTTGGACAAGACACTGAAGACCTAGGTGACTTGTCACTGGTGGTAGTAAACAGCTAGAGCCCCCTCTACCAGACTGCTCTATATTTTTAAGTGGTCTATTTTCATGGACTTGTGTTCTTTATGGACAGCGAAAATAGCCGCAGAAATGCCCTATGAGATCTGTGCTGACGTTCCTACATGAGAGGTTGGAAAGACAGCTTTCTTTACCAGGAAGGTGTACATGGCTGCTATCACACCTACAAGCAACACCGCATTGGAAATCCTTAGGTAGGCACAATCTGATTCCTCAGAGGTGCTGTAAGATTAAATCCCCCAAGGACATGCATAATACCCTCTTGAGATCTATCTTTGTGGTCCTTTAAAGTTCTCACTTATAGCCCCTGAAATCAGTCGAGCCGAGTGCCCATTCCCAGGATAGATTTGGTTTCTTCTACTGTGTTGTCTTCCAGACAAGCATCCCAAAGAACTGACAGGGTGTCAAGCATGTTACAGCACCCTTTTCCCTAGAGGTAATATTGTGTGCTTTTTTACCACTGTGATTTCTCCATTGGAGAACCCAGGACATTTGTTTAATTTTGTCCTAGAGGCCAGCAGTGGGGCTCTGCAACTGGATCTGCCATTTATGGCTCCCCGATTAGTTAGCTCGTTGACAGATCAGCATATGCCATACACAGTGATTTTTTCACAGATTATTCACAGTATGGTTCCCTGTTGTTAAACCTGTGTCTTCCCCTATACAGGGTTGTTCGTCACAGCCGATAATCTGGGTTGGTTCTCCCCCTGATAGGACCCCCTTATAGGCAAAACTTTATGTTGTACTTCTCCTGAAGTCCATCTATTTCCACATATAACCTCCCCTCAGGTGGTCTCCGCAGTGTGTTCTCTCAAGAAGTTCACTATTTCGCATTTGACCGGCAGATGCAACCTGCACTAACCCTTTTGTACAGTGAATCTTTTTTTTTTTTTTTTTAGTAATTCTATGATCAGAATATATCTTCATTACTTGTTTGTAGCTTTTTAACTGTTCAAGTGAAGACACACAAACAAATGAAAATCTATTTTAGGGATTACTTTATTTTGAATTCCAATTCAATCTTTTTTAGGACATCCTGGAAAATGAGAGCATCAACCTGGATTGGATGTTTCGATACTCATTGATCAATGACATTGTGAAGGTTTGTAAGAAAATGACTAACCTGTATAAATGTAGCGCAGACCCATTTGTAAGCTCTATTCACTTCTACATAAAGTAGAACTTTATTTACATTTTAAAATCATTGTATTCAATACATGCACAAAAAAAACACACGTAGTTACCCGGTAAATGCAAGATGCTGGCTTGTTGTTGAAACAGCCACATGGGAAACAGAATAATAAAGCTGAGCTGGTTTGATTATTTTCTTTTCTGAGAGGAGCCCCATTAGTCAAAGTAAATGGACTGGCATCAAAGATAGCACGACATTGTTCCTGGCAAAATGTATGAAAGTAATTTCTCTCCAAATTCCCACTCCATTAACGTAAACCAATTTTCTGTTCTATGTAAAAAGTACTTAAGAGCCCAGACACAAAAGCCTATTTCTAGCATATTTGGTCTGCCACTATATCAAAGTTCAATTCATTTTTTTTTTAAATACACACAACATCATTTTGCTTTTAAGATGTCAATTTGCAAAAAAATCAGACACTGCCTTTTGAATTTATGACAGACAGAACAAATTGTCCAGACTATAGTAGATGTTTTACTAAAACAAAAATGTTTTATAACAATTTCAGTATTGTGCAAAGGTAATCATAAAGTATGTTCTTTGGCTTGTTTGAACTTAGCCAGGAATTATTGCTACAGTATAAATTACAATCCCCAAATTAACTATGGAAGACACCAGTTTAACATTTCCTGTTTTACATGTACTGTGGGAGAACAATGTTTTCCATTGGTATTTGTCCCATAAACCGTAGGCAAAAACATAATGTTCTGTTTAATGCTTGTGCTGCCAGGGAATGAATTATCTGCACAACAGTTACATTGGCTCTCATGGAAATCTGAAATCGTCTAATTGTGTGGTGGATAGTCGCTTCGTTTTGAAAATCACCGATTATGGTCTGGCAAGCTTCCGTTCATCTTGTGAAAATGAAGACTCACATGCACTGTATGCAAGTAGGAATACCCTGTGATTTCTGTTTCAAGATTGTCTTGATACATGAAACATCCATTTACTGTTGTGTACACACTGCTTCACAAATGCTGATTAAGTCTTCAATTTTCTGACCGCTTACCAATCGCTTGATTTTTCAGAAAAGTTATGGACAGCTCCAGAGTTGCTGATATATGATAGACATCCTCCCCAAGGAACACAGAAGGGGGATGTGTACAGTTTTGGGATCATACTTCAAGAGATTGCTCTGAGAAATGGCCCATTTTATGTTGATGGAATGGATCTTAGTCCCAAAGGTAAGGCTTGAAGGTCTTTTTTAATTTAAACTGATGTATTTATTATTTTGTTTTATTTCCAGAAGCCAAACTCTTAAACCATGATCAAAGTATATTATTTTTATTGTGAATGAAAGTTTTCAGTATTTATTGTCATTTATTTATTTGTGCCCATCATAGTCCTCATAGTCTTTGTCTTTCAAATTAAAATCTGAAAATGTACTTTGTGTCTTGGAGCGAGACACTACTTTGATGACATCAGTCTGACGGCTTGGGGAGAGACAAAGTCGTTAATCACTCTTCACCAATGTTCAATCTGCTGTGAGCTTTGAAACACCTACTTTTCCAGAGCCAATCAATTCCCAGAGAAAGGAATCAAGCCACAAATCAAGCCACTCCAGTTCAATTTTTTTGTTTCAGATTCGATTATGTCAGAACTCAGTTAATCAAAGTTGAATGCAAGATCTTGTCCACGCAAATGTAAATTAAATAACATAGTCTGCTTATATTGTCTAGATTGCGTAAGACTTTCTAAATAGACAGTGTTATTTGTGAATAGCACTTCTAAAATATTGCAAAAGTATTGTTAATAAATAGAGTTGCAGTTCAAAACAGGCCTAAGACATGTTTGTCTGTCTTATAAACCTCATTAGCAATTGAAAATACATTTCCTTATTTAGAAACCACACAAAGGCAACAGTTCATCTCTTTATATATCTACAAACAAGGTCATGTTTGTAGAGTGACTAGTCTCCCATTCACCTCCATCAGGGAATGGAAAGGAAGTTACATATTTAACCGAGACATTCTTCTGCATTTTGTGTGTTGCAGAGATAATCCAGAAGGTGCGGAATGGTCAGAAACCATACTTTAGGCCTACCACAGATAACTCTCTGCACTGTGAAGAGCTGACCATCTTAATGGAAGGTTGCTGGGCTGAAGACCCCACAGATCGACCAGACTTCAGCCACATCAAGATCTTTATTGCAAAACTTAACAAGTAAGAATCTAATGTCAAATATATATTTTTTCTAGTACAGTTTTTTTGTTCTTTGCCATTAATAGTAATAATGAAGTGAGATTTTTGTATGAAAAAGGACCTGTATGGGCCACACAGAGATCTGATCTCACTACCATCAAGTCAAAGTGGGATTACCTGAAGAGAGAAAAAACTGAGCCTAAAACTATTAGAACTGTGGCAACAGCTACAAGATGCTTGGACCAACCTACCTGGAAAATACAGTACTTTTAAAAGTTTTGGGCAATTGTTAAAAATGCTGTAAAATTACATTAATTAACTATAATTTTAAATAATAATATATAAACAAAGAATACACACTTATATGATGTAATAATAAATGTAATAATAAATGTAATAAATAATTAATACAATAAATTAATCTAATTATTAAAACAACAATTAGTAAACCGTTTGCATTAAACAAATGGTGGTGGTAAACTTGGTGAGTTTTTCCTCAAATCAGCAGTTTATTTGTTGATTTTGTATTTAAAATTCAATGTACCGGTAAAAGTGTGCTTTTATTTGACCTGTGAACCTGAGAGATTTCTGCACTTCACTTGTGCAGAAATCAAATTATGAACTAAACGATAAAAATAAATGATACAAATAAGTGATTATTCAACGTTTCCTTAATACATAGTGAATACACAGATTGTGGTTTACTGTGTATGTGTATAGTAGACCCAGGGTTGTTTCAGGGTTGAATCTGTTCTGGACTTGACAGCTCATTGATAAACTGCCTATGCTGATATAAGTGAAAGCTTCATGATTAATTCCCCACAGGGGCTCTTAAGTCTGGATTTGACAGATGTTGACAAAGTTCCACTAAAATGTCTCATGTATTTTATCCAAAAGGGACCTTAAAGCACAGACTTCATTACGTAAATGCATCTTGTTGACATTTGTAGACTCATTAGTAATTGGTTTAAATCAGGGTTCCAGGAAGACAAATAGATAAATGTCTAAGGCACCGATGAGTTATGCCCTTAAAACATATAGCTATTCTTAAATCTATTATTTTTACTTATTGTTGACACTAATTTAATTAGCCAATTTCATTGTTAGTGAGTGTTAATTTCACAAATGAGCACCTTATTTAAAAAATCAGTTTATGTGACATCATGCTCAAAATATTCAAACAGTAAGAAGTGACAAGATGAATGCAGCCCTGCTTGGGTGAACAGGACGTAGGAGTAAGATCTGACCTCTGAATATACAGTATGATTCACCAAACCACACAGCAGCAGTACATGATTCAATCTGCCACACTCATCATAAAACACCCTATAAGATAACACAATGTCCCTTCATTATATAGCATGTAGAGGATTTATTAACATTACTGAACAAGGGTACACATGAAAGGGTTACAGTGATTATCATTTTGTGGTGATGCACACAATGGTAAATAACACATACAATTCACTTTAACTAGTATATGTGAAGAATATTACCTCACAGATCAAGAATACACGATAGAGAAACAAAGATGAGAAAAGTGAGGACGACTGAGTACAGGAAGTTGGACCTAGAACCCAGGTAAAAAAGAGCAAATATGGACAGAATTCAAAAAGAAAGAGTGTAAAAAAAACTGAGACGGCATTAATTATATTCCCTTTTTATCTTTTCCTTGACCTTATGAAACCAACCTAAGACAATCAAATTGACCAATCAGAAGACCATGTTTAACCCCCATTGTTCTGGACAAATGGCAGACCACCTACATACAATGCTCATTTAATAGCCTTTGTTGTCTGTCAGCTCATTGGTGGGCTTAGGAATGCAAAGTCCCTTTAGGCAAGGAGGTTGGGTTGTGACAGCAATCAATTCCATTTAATATTGTGGAGACACTGTTTCCTGTTCTTACTGTAATTATCCATATGGGGGTTAAAAACTGTCATGAAGTTGACATCAAGCCTAAACAGTAGTATCCCGCTGCATCAAATGGCATAAATCATCTAATAACATCTAGCATTTTGATACAGCCATTAAACATGCAGTATTTGGAATGTCACACAGCAGGAGTATTTACAATGAACTAGTGGGAGTAAAAACATGGTACAAATGGTAAAAATAACCTAAGATGTTCACTTACTGTTTACATATAAAAACTTTAACTTGCAATTTTGAAAACTTCATAGACATGTTGTTCTGTTTGTCAGTTACCGAATCATATATGATATGTGGAAGTGTCTAATGTCCATTTTTGTTTGGCAGAGAAGGCAGCACCAGTATTTTGAACAACCTGCTGTCCAGAATGGAACAGTATGCTAATAACCTGGAGAACTTGGTAGAGGAGAGAACTCAAGCCTACCTTGAGGAGAAACGCAAAGCCGAAAATCTTCTTTATCAAATCCTTCCACAGTAAGTACTTTGTTTGTAATATTTTCTTTCACACTGCAAACAGTTTCCAAACATTTAATAGGTTTGAGGACAGAAAGCTACTATATCTAATATCTCCTATTACTAGATATGATGTAACTTGATCATTTGTTGTTGTTCCTTATCTAAAAATGGCTTATTGTTCTTTGAGTATCATCTGTATTTCAGAAAACTAAATGGTAAGAACTTTAAAGTATGGCTTAGAAAGTCTTTCATTCTTTAATATATTATCACTAATTGATTTTTCCACTAATTGATGTCAAATTAATAATGGTCTGAGAATGAAGTCTGAGAATGTTTTCTGAGACAATCGTCCATATGCCTTCAACAATTTTCTCTGTGCATTTGTTTGTTTTAGATAAGGATTTATTAAATGAAATGTTATTCTGCTTTCAGTCATGCATTGTCAAACTAACCAATTGTTAGTTGCTGCATGTCTGCTATTGTGTTTAGACTTGTACATGGAAAATAATTTCATGGTTCAGCTCATCGTAACCTAATTCTTCTTACAGTTCAGTGGCAGATCAACTCAAGCGAGGAGAGACTGTACAAGCAGAAGCTTTTGACAGTGTCACCATCTATTTCAGCGACATAGTAGGCTTCACATCAATGTCTGCTGAGAGTACACCATTACAGGTTTGTGCATTAATATTTAAAGACACCAAAAACATTATATTATGTAAAAGTGTGAGAACACATGAAAAATTTGTAGAATAAAAAAATGTTGTATGTAGAATATAAAATGTAGAAGAATGTCTCAGTTAGGTATGCAACTTACATTCTCTGATTGAGGTAAAGAGAATGGGAGACAAGTCACTCTACTTAGTAGAATAAAAATAAGTAGGAATAAGTAGGAATTGGCAAGTGGGATTTGCATACCAAGTTGTGCAACTGACACACAGTGAAAAAGCACAGTAAAAAAAATTGTCACAGGTTCAGAACTCTCAAGGGCAAAAGAGCGCTCATTATCACCATTAGGCGGAAAGGTACTGTAACAAGCGTGACACCCTGTTGATTCTTCAGGGTGATTGTCTGGGAGATTACGATTATGTATCCTGAGGTTATAAAACCTCACAAAAGTATTGGGTGTTGCACAGCCTGCAGCTCTACAGATGTTTGCTAAAGAGGTGCCCTTTGCGAACACCCACTATCCCCACTAGAGGCTATCGCCCTAATTGAGGGTACATGTACTTCCGAGGGACATGGCACATCCTGAGATCGGTAAGCCAACAAAATGGCATACCAAAGAGTACCAATGCACTTGAGACTGCTGGCATCCCGTGTTATAGTGTGTAAAGCCCACCATCCCTTACTCCAATAATATCTCATCCTCAACTCGAATTCCAAATGTGAATTAAACATAAAGCAAAGTAAGCAGATTGGCTCTAAAAAACATAAAATGTTTTAAAATAAGAATGAATAATGCAAGAGACCTTTGCTTTATCCCCAACTATACCGGGTGGAGAGTAGCATGTATCCATGTAACTGGCATGCTTATTTATAAGGCCAGTTTTCATTTGCATTTTCTAATATGAATCAAAGCAATGACCTCCTAAATTTGAATTTTTTGCATCCTTTCAACTACATTGACACTGTCAAGTAAATGATAGAAAAGGAACTACATTTGCCAGGTCATGCTGGAATAACAAGAAATTATTATTGTATTTATCATAGAAAACATACAAAAAATGTTGTTTTTAGTATATTTAAAAGATTTATCACATATTTTTCAAATTTATGTTTTGGATGTTTCTTCATGGTTTTATCTGTGTGATCGTAACTACATTTAGTATGCAGCTAATCTGTGCATTTTTAATATAACATAAGCACTATGCATCATCATTATTTTAAGCAGTATGTTTGACCTTTGAAGAGATGTAGACCTCTGCAGAACAGACAAACCCCCCCACACACGTTCTGTGATACGATGATCACTTTTCAATGCCCCATGTCTCGCATTCTCACTTGCTGCCCATGTATTAATAAATTCCCAGTAAGAAATTCTAAGAGGTTTAACAAGGGGGGGGTGTTGTTAATTTTTCTTTATAAATTCCTTATAAATTCCTTTCATAACCTGTCATTTCTCATAATAACTCCACCTAATTTGTACACGGCTCTATTAAACATATATTAAACATATGAACATATGTGGTAAACATATATTATTAAACATATATATGTATATGCTATTAAACATATATTAAACATGTGTATTAAACATGTGGTATTTCAATTCTAATATAATCTCAAGCTGAAGTGGCTTGTACTGGTGTGGTATATACCACTACAATACACAGCAGCTGTCAGAGACATAAATATAGAACTCTTTATTTGTCGTTTTGTCTCTGAATATATTTGTGAGTATGGTAATAGTATGACAACCTCATAATGAATTTGGCCTCTATGTTTAATGTATCATCTTTTCTTTTCTATGTATGCAAATGTATTTCTCTGTTGGGCCTCATTCTGGGCGTTCATCCAGAGGGATGGGGCTGTTTTGGGGGGGAATGGATAGGAAATATTTTAATTTGTTGAAGCCATTGGGAGTTCATGCAGAAACACATCGAGGCTGTCAATTTTCACTGAACCTTTTTGGAAAATGTCTGAACTAGATGTAGAATTACATGCATCCTTTTGGAACAGAAGTTTTTGGGGCACAGTTTAATTACCTTTTCTGACAGGGTGTCATCACACCTAAAAAGGTGGGGGGAAACTTTAGATAGTTGTAGGAATTTAATGATTGATAAGTGACCACCTCTTTGGAGGTAGAACAACTTATTACGCTTTGAATAACATGCACTGATAAAGTTTTCAGAAAACATTTGTTAATTTGGCAGACACTTTTATCCAAAGCGACTTACAGTGAATTCAACACAAACATTTTTATCAGTACTTGTATTCCCTGGGCTCAAACCCCCAATCTGTGCGCTTATTAAGCAATGCGCTACCGCTTCATTTGGACTTAAACATGATAAGCTCACAGCACTTCTTTTTAAAACATCTTTATTTGTCATTTAAACTCATGTCATACTACCTAGATATACAGAATGTGTTTTTATAATCTCTTTTACCTCTGTTCAGGTGGTGACATTGCTGAATGATCTCTATACTTGTTTTGATGCCATCATTGATAATTTTGATGTATATAAGGTAAGGACACTTTAATAGCAGTATTTAGTTGCTATGGCGTGACCAGTCTGAACAGACTAACTAATTTACATATACAAAACACATTACATTATTAAAAATTGTAATTCAGATTGCCATTGTATAAAATATAGTTACAAGCAGCATAACCATCAATACCATCAGCAGCAAAATATTTGTAGACATCTCTAATAATATTAAGAAAAGCAGTTAATTAAGTTTTTAAAGTCAATACAGAAAGGTTTGTAAAAACAATTTCGGTTTTACATCCTTGCTGTCAAACATGTGGAAAAGGTATAGGAGAACGATTTAAGAAGAAATGACCATAAATTCCATGTTAGCTTTTTGTCAAGAGTGACAAAAAGATGCCACACACCAAGTTTCATGCAAGTCAAACAAACTGTGGGTGAGGTAAAATAAGTAGCTTTTCAATATAATTCAAAATGGTGGACAGGATGTAGTACTTCCTGTCTTGACTTGGACATATTTGGTATCGTAGGACTCTGCATGACCAAAAGAATCTAAAGAAAGGTGTTGCATGACAATAGGCATTGTTTCAGTTATGTGTTATAAGCATTTTCATAAATTTTGATTGTATCTATTGACCACTAGGTTGTGTCGGCCCCAAACATTGCAGGTCACGTCAGACTAGTAGTGATCATGAAACGTAACAAGTTTCATAACAAAAAGAAAAATGTAAAATTGACTAACATGCCAAAAATGGCTAACATGAAACATAAGTCAATAAGCCAAAGCATGGCAAAGATACAACCTCATATTCAATTTTCCATGCTTGGCATAAAATCCATAGACAAGAAATGTTAAAAAATTTGAATTCATGGAAACTTTAATTCCATTATATGTTTTCCAGTGTGTCTCTAAATGCTACATACACAAGTTTGGGTAAATTAGAAAAGTGCCCAAGGAGGAGTTAGAAATAGTTGTTTTCAAATTTGTCAAACTTTATGAACAAAAATATTGGTAAAATTTGGAATTGTTGGAGGCACTAGAGAGTTTAAGATTTCAAATTGTTCTCTATATGTATGCAAATTTTTACTGTACAGTTCTTTGGGCTACCATAGTTGCAATAGTGAAAGAAGAATACTAACAATAACCATATAAGTCAAGCTCTAATACAATAGGGGTTTAAGCCTGTTCATAACACAATTTAAATATGCAAAGACTTGTTTGATTTAGCCATGTTTTCTTTTTAATTTAAGGTGGAGACCATAGGTGATGCGTACATGGTGGTGTCTGGTTTGCCGGTGCGCAATGGGAAACTCCATGCAAGTGAGATAGCTGGCATGTCTCTGGCTTTACTGGAACAAGTTAAAACTTTCAAAATCAGACACAGACCAAATGATCAACTACGATTACGGATAGGAATCCACACAGGTATGTGGATAATTTTATAATGTAAAAAAAAGTTAATGTTTTAATGTTCATTATTGTTCTTTCATTGCTTAAAAGCATAATTTGGGTGTTGTATTTAAGGATCAACTTAAATAGACAAAAAACAGAACAAATTAGACAATTGTAGATATACATTAAGAAAACAAAGCTATACAACTCATGTGGATAGCATAGTTCAAGAGATTTAGCCTTGAATGAAGTGAACATGTTTGATTGCTTAGACAAAGCATTTACACAATTTGAAAAGAAAAAATTAAGTCACATTTTCCATTTTCTCTCCATTTCTCTCCATAACACAGTTCAAATTCTTTAGTTATTTTTCTTTCCCATGGCTTACAGGCCATGTTCATTTTAAAGCTCTTTTGCTTGAACACCCTTACTCTGTGCATGGCTGATGTTTACAGAATATTTTCTGTGTCTGGAAAACTTCTCTCAGTTAAACAATAATCCTTTTTCTGCCGCTACAGTTGCAGGAAAGTTTCCACTGAAGAATCTGTATATATTTTCTGAGGCTCTGTATACACAAGTTGATGTTCATAGGTCTCCATCATAAAGAGCTTCAGACAGATATGATCTAATCAAAGCCTGATGTTCTTATTCTGTAGATCATTAGGATTATTTATAAGTAGTTACTGGATTCCTGCAGTGAATTAATCTCTTTTTATTCTTTTTATTTGTGTGTGTGTGTATGTGTGTGTGTTAAACAGGGCCTGTCTGTGCTGGTGTAGTTGGTCTAAAGATGCCTCGTTACTGTTTATTTGGAGATACTGTCAACACAGCATCCCGCATGGAGTCTACAGGGGAAGGTGAGTAAAACAAATACAGATATTTAAAGTTCTGGTCTTTGTTTAAGATGGTAATATATTCCCCACAAAAAAAACATTAACTAATCCTTTGATAAAAGGATCAAATAACTGGTATATATAAAGGTGAATTAACAAAACAGATTTATTTTTTCCCTCAGAATTCTAAAGCTGTCAAAACAGTTGAGAAAAACAAACATTAATAACTATAGAACTAAATATGCCACCTATAGAGAAGAGTATTTAGTTGCCAGTGTCAGTAAATCATTTTCCTGTTGATACACCTGCTTGTACTGCATGGCACTGTTTGTTCTCCGCATTTTAGTTGCCAAGGAGACTTCATTGAACACCTACAAAGCCAGCGGTTGCTGGTTGTTTTCTCTACAGTGTGTCACATTTGGAGGCAGTGGAATGAAGCATTAGACATCAATGTAAAGCTGCCTACCTAGGCAGCATTTTAAGGCATCATGAATACATGCTGCTTTTGTTCAATGTAGGATGTTTCTTGTAGACAAGAAACAAGACAACAAAATACCAATGCTACCTATTGCTTTGCAGGTATTCATTTTTCTGCAAATTGTCAATAGTAACCAAATTGCACTTCAGGCATTTGTTTTGCAGGTGTATTATTATCAACAAGGAAGATAATTTACTACAGTTTACACAGTAAGGCAGTAGACAGCTATGGAAAATTGTGTAAGATTTAAAGCTATTAGATTTTCAATGAAATATTATATTAAGTATAAAAAATACAAATAAATACAAACATTAGTTTCATCAAAACATTAAATTACTCTGCACTGTTCACAATAAGGCAAGGGATGTGAAATATAATCAATTTTGTCTTGAATATACAGGATCTAATCTTTAGCCTTTAATATACTTTTATTACATACATGTCAGTTGTTGTTTATGATACTAACCATAGATAACAACCTATGTACTATTTCCTGAGCTGTGCTTTTTGTACATATTAATAATTCATAGTCCGTGACCAGGAAATGGTCACTATTCACTAACCATTATGACATGCAAGGGGTCATGACATAGTTTTTTTATTTTGTTCCCTGGGGTGTAATTAAAATATTACTTACAATGAAAGTGTTTGGCCAAAAAAAAAACTCGCAGCAGGACTTTTAAGACAACATTATTTTAAGAGAACACAAGCATATCCCTCAACATTATTTAAAAAGAAGACAACAGAAGGTATGATATTTGTTTGGTTAAAGACATTCCTCTGACATTATGTATGTATATTGTATGCTCTACTGCGTTCCATTTAGAAATTTAACCTTATCGTCCACTGTAAGGGATTTGGAGAACTAAAGTGGAACTTAAACGTGGCCATTTAAAACCCATTTATAAAAGCATTAAGCTCTGTAAAGCTGTTGTTAGCAGTGAATTTAAAACAGCTCCCCCAAAACTCTATTTAAAAACCTGGTTTTACAGGGCTTTAATGCTTTCATAAAACGTTTTATTCCATAAAATATTGGTATAATATATATATATATATGTTCAGCCTGAACTTGCATCTTATTGCGTTTATAGACTGTGCCCCTCTACATTTAGACAGCAGTATGTTGACAGAACAAATTGCCCACTACATGGGGTCCATATGTGAAGTTTCTGTCATTCTTAGGTTTAGTTAGTCATCAATCTTTTATCAAGCTAGGTGTCTCCTGTTGCTCACAGTTGTGCACTTACTGTGATTGGCTGTGATTGACTGTGATAAAAATAGTTAAAGTAGCCAAAAAATGAAAAATGGTCTTTCCTATATATCATTGTTTTTTAATGGTACAGTGTATGTTTTTTTCCTTTTCATCTTTTTCATACAATGCACCAGGTTTGACGTCAATTATACCAAAATGCCACTGTCTCTTAATTTACAGACCACAATGAGATGGGAAAGAGCAGCAAGAATTTATTAATAAATCATTTATTTTATATCTTATGTTTATGTTACAAAATCATCCAGGTTTGGAATGAAATGAGAGTAAGTTTGTGTTGATAAAGTAATTATTTCATCCACAGCTCTGAGGATACATGTGTCCTCAGCCACTAAAGAAGTGTTAGATGAATTCAGCTGCTTTGATCTCCAGCTGCGAGGAGATGTAGAGATGAAGGTATATCATTTTCATTGTGCCTGCTTTAAAGAGTAATACATACATGAATAATGATCATGAAAT
>JBAJNP010006534.1:0-25301 GCA_036877545.1 Yasuhikotakia modesta | reverse complement strand
TGAGAACCTTGAGAGAACTTGTAGAGCTGTTTGACCATTAGCCAACGTTCTAGGAATGTTTCCTGTTGGCTGGGTAAGTGCTTAAGACGTCTGTAACAGTTTATGTAATGAGAAAACATGAACCTCACACAAGATCATTTGCATAATTTTGCCTCGAGGTAAAAGAAACATTGAATTTGATCAAAGGCAGTTTCTCTAATCCGCTGCTTTCATAAAAGCGATCTGAGGTAATCGTGGCATGAGATCAGATAACCTGAGAGCTGTGATTGGTGGGTGGGACGATTCTCGTTCAGCTCATGTGTACACAGAGTAGTGATTGTTCTCAAAATGATGGCTAACGTTCTCTGAAGTTCTAAAAACGTTCTTGCAGTAATGTTAGTAGAACATTTTTAATGTTATATTTTATATATGTATAAAAATGTCACATCTATACAGGCCTGCAGATGCAGGAGGGGGTGTCACGCACGTTATGTAAGTTTGAATCAAGATGTGACAAAGTTCTCAGCACATAAAGCTGAAGTCAGTGTCCAGCCTCCTGTCGTTCTACTCAGCCATTTACAAACCCATCCAAAATGTCACCCGGTCGGGGGTTCATCGCCTTCACCAACAGCTTCATTTTCTCGGACACGGCTTGTCTCTTCCTCTAAACTCTCACAGTGGGAAGAACAGAGCGTGCTGGGAAACAGAGGAAGCGGAAAAGCTAAATTGTCTGGAGAGTTCACTCGTACAGAAAAGAGACGAACTTCACATCTGCTGCATGTAGCTGGAAGGTTTTGTAGCTGTGAAGAGTTTTGACCTTGAGTTATTTTTACAGAAACAAACAAGTGATGTCACTTTAAACCACCAGTAACTGTGATATTAATAACCCTGACAAATCCTGTAGTTTCACATTCTGTGTGGGTAGACAAATACATTTGTCTCATTAGGTTTTCTAGGACATGATATGAGGTGGCTAGGTAACTAATTTAGACGTTTCTTCGGTTAGTTTATTGCCGTGGCGTCTTCTCAACCTCTCAGGCTGTCAGTGCATTACATGAGTGGTTTAATGGATAATCCATCATGCTACCAGAGTTGCTTTATTTGTTCTGAGTGTTTATGTAATACTTTCTAATACTTTTTGATTAGAAAGGCAGTCGCTCCTCATTAGGGCAGCAGCTGAGAGGAGCCAAAACTGTCAAACTGTGTCACACCACACAAGCAAACATAAGAACTTCAAGCCAACATTTACCAAACATCCAAACTGCCAGTTTATATTTGCAATAAGGATGGTCCATTTTTCCTTCCAACAACCTTTAAGAAACTGCAATATTTTGAACTTCCATTTGCTCTGATCAAACTTGCAGATGCACAAGATTGAAACGCGTTTTCATCAGTAGTCGTGTTTGTGTCTCGTTCCATCCGTCTCTCGACGTTCCTCTCAGCCTGTTAAGTTTCACACAGAACTGAAAGCCCTCGCGATGGCAGATAATTCAACAAAACTGCGTTGCCTCTCCTTACTGCTGAAAAGGCTGTTCTTTACAACAGAATAAGGCATTAAAAGGCAAAACCCAAAGATGCCACATTTATTATTTACAGCAGTCATTATTGTCCTCTCGGTGGATGTGGCATTAGTTCCTCTCAGATACCTTTTTAGTCTTCCTAGCGGTGTCTGATTCACTAACAAATAGTTCTTTTGAGACTGATGTGATTAGCCGTCTCTTAGAGATGTGACTGATTTGTAGGGCTAGCATCTAGGCTAACAACTGTCTGTCTCCCTCTTATAACCAAGAGCTGTTCTTGTGAACTAGTTATTGGTTTAGTTTAGTTTTAAGTTAAGTTTAATTACATATGACAATGTTAAAACAGTATGTGTTCACATAGAAGTTTACAGTCTGTTCTTCATGATCTTTTTATATATTTTTTAGGTTGTCATGGAGTGATTGCAGATCTTGTTTCAGTGGGTCACAAACTAAAGATTGTCACACGTAGCCCATGTTAAAAGTGTTTAGATTTGTGCTGTTTATTGCTTAAGCATGCACACATACCTACAGCGCAGCGGCCAATCACAAACCGCCTCGATGTCCAGCGCTGATTAAAGGAATGTGTGTGTGATCAATCACACCGCTGATAACATGCATGTTGTCCAATTAAATACAAGCTAGAAGCTGAAAAAATCTATTGAAACCTAAAGCTTAATTATAAAGTGTGTGGCCCCCATTAAACCAGCATGTGAAACCAATAACAAGCTTTTACACTTTATAAATCATCTGGTTTTATCTCCATTTACTTCCTCATGTTTATTTATAGCACCTTCATTTTGTTATCAACAGTTTATGCTCTCCATAAACCTGCCCAAATGATTTTCTGTTGTGTGATTTATCCCATAGATTTTAAATCCATTACAAGGAATTGCAAGGAACAGCGACCATTGGCAAACATTGCAAATGTCCTTTTAAAGTTCTCTCAAAGTTATCAAAAATGTTCTGGCAATAACGTTAGTAGAACATTTTGTTGTAGAACTTACTGTTGTGTATCATATAATTTAAATAATGTTATGTTGGATAGCCAAGCAAATTTCCTAGAATTTACAATTACATGTTTAACATTTTTTACTATTTGAAACATTAGAGAAATGTTCTTACAACCTATGTACTTTTTAGCGGAAGCTGGGATTTTATGAACCTGTATTACAAATTAATATTTTTATTACCAAAACTGTCTTCATTCCTATTTTAACAGTTTAAAGAAGGACCGAGGATTAAAGAGGAAATGTGATTAAATCGTATTGCTGGGCCTTTTGCTTAAAGACATTGATTTATTCTGTACAGGAAACCGTAACTCATGAACACAGACTGACTGAGAATGATCAAAAAATACCAGAGGTAGCATCTCTCCCGGGAACTGTTTAAAATCTGTCCTGTCCTGCCCACCTGTCAGACTGAGGATTTAATGATCCGGTCAGTGTATTTATTTAGCCCTGAATCAATCATACAACAAGTCCAAGTAAAGTTTTATTCTTTCTGTGCTTTTCTAACCCATTTATTGTCCTGTCTCTCATCTTACTCTCAAGATGACGCTCATATAGATTTATTGACACGACCTGCATGTGTAAATTGTTTTCTGGGAGTGTATTTTTAATTGCTTCAAATTTTACCTCATAAATTTACTTGTCAGTTTTAATGGCAAATAAATTTTCCCTTCAGAGGTATTTCAGATTCTATTAAACTTAAGCACCAAATTATAGTTTTGTTCCCCACAAACACTTCTATCCCAAACAATCTTAATTGCCGCACGGTGACAGATAATTTGTGTACAATTCTGCACCACTTGAATGGTTGAATTATTCACAACTTTTTTTAGAGAGTTTTGTTTTCTTTTTTGAAACTTTTAGAAAATGTTATAAGAACGTTCCCTATTAGTTGAAAAGCGCACTGACTTTTTATGGCGTCTATGCTGTAATCACAGGCACATGCTGTGGTGTACAGTACAGAGATTCCCTGCAGACTCTCTGACAGCAACCGCCATATCGTCTCCCTCATAGCTCACCGCCTGCCTTATTCTGACTGCAGGGCTCACACACACCCGGAGGGGAGCGTCTCATTACCGCAACATCACCCCCCTCAATTTAAATGTTATCACCCTCTGTAATGATGCAACTGTTTTTGGCTGTTGCGTTGTGGTCATTTTGTGTATTTGTGAGTCTCCAAGCTCACAACATTCTCAAGATTTCAGCTGAGATTTACAGTTTATTTGTTTAATCTGGTCAACTCAAACGCTAGAAGTGATTTATTCATGCTAATAAGATTTTAAGGCCCTGATTGAGTTTTTGGTTTCACTGAATGTTTTCATTATTTGCATGATTATTGTAATGTTACCAGAGCTTATTTTTCTGCCCTACTTTAACTCATTTTCCCTATTTCACAGTTTATTTGCGTAATCCATTTAGCTACTGGCGCTTTTAAATCGCTGTTCTTAATTATAATTCCCTGCAATAACGTTTCATCGTTTTGTAATTGCCAAAATTCATCAGAGGATTATGAAAAGCAGACACACACCTACGCAAACTCACAAAAACATTGACAGTTTCTCTGTCTACTATTGTGATTCGTAGGTGAAGTTTCTCAGCCTGGCATCCAGTGTTTATTGTGACCATGGGGTCTCAATCTGCCAGTCAAATTTCACTTGGTTGTAGGAATTTCGTCCTCCCACCTTTAGCTCAACAGCTGTCACGTCTCCTCAGGCAGCGTCTCGCGTTTAATTGGTGGCGTAGCCATGGATGAGCCAATGGCTGTGGTCTCCGGTGATATTTGCTGTGAGAATCATGCGCCCCTAGTGCCCAGAGTTCACAACTGCCAGAGAACTAAAATGGCTTTGGTGAGCAAAACAAAGTTGAAATGTTTATAATCTGGAGTTTCATTTAGTTGGTTTATCTGTTTTGTAGTTGATTTATTGTATCTGTGATGTCTAGTTGTAGTTATCTGTGATACCTGAAGCTGTTTATCTTCATGTTAGGACACATACAGTATTATGAATATTTCATTATACATCATACATTAAAGCTGCAACCTGTAACGTTTGTCTCTCTACCACCATCTCTGTTTGAAACATAAAATTGCAGGTTGGTTTGTGTACATCTCTTTATGTATGTTGAAGTCAGATAAAGACATTTTTCAGGAAATTGGAAGCGACAGCTAAAATGATAAATAATTATTATGCGCTAACTGACGTAAATCATACTACGTTCAGGAAGTATTTTGAACATTAATCTGTTATGAACATCTTTAATAATTTTTTGTTGTTGTTGTTTATGTTTAAGAGGGAATCATAACTTAAACAATGTCTGTGTTTTATCATTAATATTTAACGTAAGATTAAATGATTTCATTGTTATAGAAACAAAAAATTCGTGCAAATTACAGATTCATGATCAGTAATAAATATTTCCGGCAAATACATTTTTCCTCTTCAGCAGACAGGTGAGCTGTACAGTTAATTTTGGACGCTGTCTGCAGGCCTTCACACCCTGTCAGCGTGTTATTCACAGCCTGCGACCGCATGGGGCAGTTCCTCCCAGATGCAGGACGCATTTTTAAATGCGATCACAAAAAAACTCAAACTGTTGTGAAACTCAACGGGGAGCCTGTTAGCAGCTTGTCATTTAACTGACGTTTTGCTAAAGCTGAATTTGTCAGTAAAGGTGGGCTGTGGAGATAAAGGTGGGAAAACAAGTGCAGAACTCAAGTCAACATCTCAGTGCAGATGTTTGGCCCCATTGCTTTTGATTAGCTCTCAATAAATGTGATTGTAAGTGCAAAGTTTCGGCTATTATAGCCTCAGACCAGTCGAAAAGACGAGAGCTTTCATTAGAAATAAAGGTATAATTCACAAATGGTCACTCTGGTCATTATAAAAGTTGTAGGAATTGTGACTTAAAGAAGAAATGAAAAAGCAAAGATTCACTGAAATTATTGTAATGGTGTGTGTAAAGTGTGTAAAATATCTGCAACAAGTTTTTTATTAATAGCCATTTAATGATCTGTGTATGAATTTGTCTGAAGTTACATGTTCCTGTGAGATCAGGCTGGGTTTGTACCAGACCAGAAATCCTTCTGAAGTTTCTGTACATCTTTGCTCAGAAACCTCTGCTAAGCTGCATTCGGTGAGAGCAACTGAGTAAAAATGAATCGGACCCGCTGACGCACCGTTTATTGTCACGCGCCGTCTGTGAGTTTCAACGACAGATTCACTGAAGGAATTATGCAAATATGATAACCGCACAAATGCAGCCACAAAATTAGTCTTGAATGCAATTTGTACTGCGCCATTTTTGGGCCAGTTTGAGTGCTGGGTTGTGAAGGATTCAGAGGGCCTGTACAACAACACTGTAACCCAGATACCAGGTGTGCTTGTCTGCAGCATATTGATCTGTGGTTCCAGGTAAGTTTTGAGGGTGTATGTTAGCGCTTTAGGGCAAACGTAAGAGGCAACCGTACAACTAAAGTAGCGACTCTCAGCTCTTGCTTTGGCACAAACATCAAAAGAGCACTTAGCATCCTTCAACAGAAGTGCTACAACACAGAAAATGGGCCGTTGTGCTCGGTAGGCGACTCTAAAATGTGTAATGGGCCCTTTGTTTGTCTGTTGTAGCTTTTTAAGGGATTATTTTTCATGGCTGTATCCGTTTGTGCCAACCTGGACGGTAGCTAAACGCTAGGAGATGAATCTGTCCTTTAAAAGACGGAGAATAATAAAGCGTCTGCAGAAGATGAGATTGATGTTTGTCTTGGAAACCATGAAAATACGTCCTACTTATTAATCTTATTAAAAGTTCTTTCAAATGTACAGTTACCTTTTTAATATAATATGTCATATTTGAATGGGTTTTTAGTGGAACAACTTAAAAAAGTTACAGAAAAAAAAATGTTTATCTGTTTATCTAAATGTTTAACGTTCTTATAGTAATTTACAATTTATATAAAGCATTAATGTTGACGCAACGTCTAGCAAACGGAATGTTTTTAGAACATATAGAAAAACCTTAAACATTTTTGTTATGTGAGGAAAACGTTAAGAGATGTTCCTCACCTGCGTTGTTTGTTTTGCCCACACAGGTGAGCAGAATCAACACGCTAGTCAGTCGGAAGCGAGAGCAGCGGGTGTTGTTCATGGTGGTTACCATGGTGACGTGTTACCTGTTCTGCTGGATGCCCTACGGCGTTATGGCCCTGCTGGCCACTTTCGGGCGACCCGGTCTGGTCACACCAGCGGCCAGCATCGTCCCATCTCTCCTCGCCAAGAGCAGCACCGTCATAAACCCCATCATCTACATCTTCATGAACAAACAGGTGCGTGTGAAGCGCTGATCTGAGATCAGGTGTGTGTGGTTATTTCATCACTGACAGTAACATCAATATCACATCATATGTTATGATCACATTAGCTTTCCTGAATGCAATATGTGATAATTCTATATTAGTATATATTTGAATATATTAGTATTTTTAATCAGAGTTACTGCACATATAATATAATGAATCACAGTTTTCCCTCCAGATAAAAACAACAAGTTATGCTTGTAGTTATGTTCAAATCTTTGGAAAAAAATGTGATTCATTCAAAAATGTGATTCATTTTTTGTTCAACTATTAAAAGAAAGTTTATAATAGAAGTTTTCCTTCAACTTTTGATGACTTACATGATCAACCGATACTCGCTGCGCAGTTTTATTACGATTACTGCAGCTTCTGTGGTTTGTGTTTGTAACATCTGCACGCTCCTCCTCCGTGTGGCTTTAAGCTTCTGCCTCGAACGACTTGTTTTGTGATAAGACTGAAGACAGGAGACTGGATTCCCTCGTCGCAAGTGACGCCGGTTACCTGTATGTCATTTTCAGTCTTCAATTCCTCCCAGCCCGTAACCATGGAAACTGTGAGTTGAGGCGAGTTGAAGACTTAAAGTGCTGTACAGATTCAAGTGTCTACGGGAAACACTGATGTAGCTGACGGAGATGGAAAAGTACGAAAGTAAAGAGTGAGTTTTTTATTCCCACTTCTCCAAGTTTGAGACCTGTGAGTAAATCACAGAACTCTCACACCGCCGGTGATCACAGGCTGTGATGAGATGTGATGATCACATTTACTCAAGAAGCATCAAGACAACCTTCACAATTCTTGACAGAATATTGTAAGAACGTTCCCTAACATTTAATTCAAAATTCATTTTAAATGTTCTAGGAATGTTTAAAACTTACTTTTTTAGATGCTGTATTCACACTATTGATTGATCTTAACTCATTACTCAAACTTTTTTGTCATGTAATATTTTTAAAATGTCCACTAGCAATTTAAGAATAATGTTTTTGAAATATGATATATATTGTGGATAACTTGAAACCTCAAGTTGAAACCTCAGTTGTTCATTCTTTGGTTTATAAGTGCACATAAAAATTGAAACATGATTCAATGGATGTGATGCGAACCATTAAACAGTCACAATGAGTTTAGAAGTCAGAGCTTTCAGGAACACCGTGTGGTTCATCCGAGCCGTGGGATCAGTTATTCCGAATCACCTGTGAATAGGTGTAACATAATAATCAAGGAAGTTCTGTCCCTCTCTCATGAGCTTCTCAGCACCTGCAGAGATCTAATCATCTCAAAAACCACCTCAGATCCGAACTCCTGTCGCTAACCCTGATCATCAGAACATTAGCTTTAGCTTTATTCAGTTCCCGCCTGTTACCTGCCAGCAGTTTAAAAGATTCCCAAACCCAGCAGATAAAGTTAAACTCTGATTTTAGGGTCGTTTTAAAGTGTCTTTATTTTACACCCTTAGATTCTCAGACGTTCAGCTCATTAAACGCAGTCAGTGTATCTACAACAGAGCAAATGAATTTTGCTTGTCCAGTTTACTTTGTTTGAACAATACAACATAACTTAGTTTCAACAAGTTTAATTAACTAAATCCATTAAGTCAAGAGTGTGTTTATAATGTTTTTGATGTTAAACTAGCGTCGCACTTTTAGTTCCCAGCATGCTTTGTGTGGGGATGGATAATGAGGGCAGATGTAGAAATTAAACACTGTTTTTAATCAAGTGAGAAGTTTTAATGTTTTGTATTGTTGTTCTGTTGGTGTTTTCAGAGGTTCTGTGCTGATGTTTTAGGAGTTTGTACTTTATGTTTAAAGAAAATAACACTTGAAGCATTATTTGAAAGTTATTGGAATGTTTTTTAGGGGCTGAATTGTTTGGTTACAAGATTTTTATATTTTTGATATATTTTGCTAACATTACTGCAATAATGTTTTGATAACTTTGAGAGAACATTAGTCAATGTTTTAAGAATGTTCCTTGAAAAGTTATTATTGAAAACAAAAAAAACTATGAAAATATAAAATGACATTTGATTTACATTTTTATTTAAAGATTCATTTCATTGTTTTATGATTTAATAATTCCTGCATCACGAGTTTAAGAATAACTAACCAAACCGTTTTGAACTTTTATCCACCTTTGACTTGAACGGAATCACCGGGTTGCTCACCAAAAAAATCTGTAATCTAGTCCTGATAATTAGATTCAGTTAATGAGCGTGAAGGAGTCGGTGGCATGAACACGCGCTACATCTGCAGTAACCGTTCAGGTAGTTAAAGCAGGAGTCTTGCGTTAACTGTCCTACAGCGTGTCCAGATGATCAGCCTGTTCTTGTGCCACCTCTGTCATCTCTGCGGGGTCCGTGGGACCCCCAGCTGACATCTGTAATGAGGCTGTGGATGAGAATCCGTTTATAGACTCGTTCTTTTACCTTCCTGCCGCCCAGAGAACAAACCGCGCTCCCGTCGCGACTAATCGCATCATGGCTAATTTTTAAATGTATTAGGTTATCGCTAACGCTAGCTCATTTCTTTCAGCGGCTGTATTAAGAAGATGTATGTCTTGACTTCTGACTGGCTGTGGCTTCAGGGAGGCAGGGAAGCTTTTAAAATGATTGTCAGAGAACCGAAATCACGCGTGAATGAGTCCTGTCAGCTTTAACTGAACACTGAATGGCCATTATCAGCTGACTGGAGACTGTTGTCTTGGGAAACATGTTTTTTTTTGCCTACCATTAACTGAGACTTTCTGACCTCCGTTTATAACCCTGCGGTTTTCTATCGCTCTGTTCTTTCTCTCTGTTCCACTTCATTGTCACTGGATCTGATCATTGATTATTGATTATCAGTAAAATCTATATGTTGTAATGCAGTGATTATTTTGGATCTACTTCAGACGTGGCGGTTCTGTTGTGTCGGACATCCTCTGAGGAAATGTAGTAGACTATAAGTATACATTGAAACTGGACGTATACTAAGTACACTACGTTTTCTCAAGGGGTGAAATCTCACACTACTGTGGATTATATTAACCTGAACTCTGCATCAATACGTCAAAGTTACAGCTTTTGGAATTAATGTGCTTTAATTCTACATTTTTATCTCCCCCTTTAGCTGTTTTTACGATTGCATCTCATACATTTTAGCGTTCATATAACTCTCGTCAAAATTTTATGCCTTTTTCTAAAAGCTGCAGTCCATAACTTTTTGGGGTTAAATCTTTCTAACTCAAGTTTGTAATAATGATTTATATTTTGGCTTTTGTCAAATTTAAATGAATTTGTGCTTATGAGGTAAAATAACTGCAGTTGTATGTTTTAAACACAGGTGGCGATAGAGAGGCAAAAGTCAGGATTGTAGCTTTAATGATGTGATAAATCTCTTCTCTATACTGACAAAAGACATTCTCTTGGAAAATGACATTTATTCCTGTGTGGTTTTCATGGGCAGTTGTGATTCATTACATTAAATCTATATCTATATGGACAGATGCAGTGCAACACAAATCTGTGGACGGTGTTACAGTCTTTTTAATTCTCCTCTTCCCTGGAGTATCACCAGTGCTTTGGTTTATATCAGCTCACTTTATCTCTGTCTGTGAAAAGCTTTCATTATACCTGATCTCTGAACAGTTACAAATTCACCACAGTCGCACAGAGAGGAGAAATTAGACTCATGTTATATACTGTACATTTGATTGTATTGTACATATTGTACATTTGATTACAGCACTTTATTAACCTTATTGCTTGGTTTAAAAACTTTATTTAAACATTTCTTTAACATTTTATAAAACATTCATCTAACAATTTGAGAAGAACGTTTTGATAAATCTGTAAATTTGTCTGATCTGTTTTTCTAATGTCATTGCAAGGTTTGCCAAAGGTTAGCCAATGTTAGAAAAGGTTAGCCAATGTTCTGAGAATATTCCCTGAGCGTCATGAGTTTGATGGGTGTGTTGTGTGTCAGTTTTGCAGATGTTTCCAGGCTCTCATCATGTGCACGACCCCTGAACGAGACTCCAGCTTTAAAAACTCCTCCAAAGCCACCAAAACTCTCAGGACGGTGCGGCGCGCCAACGGCCAGAACGTGACCTTCGCTGTAGCCTCCGCCGGCCAGCCCACCAACTGCGTCCCCCACAGCGATGGACACAAGAGCTCGTCTGAGGGTGGAAAACCTTCTCCTGCTGCAGGTGAAGAGAGCAACAGACCTGCCGTGTCTCTGATGGTTTATTACAATGACTGAAAACCACAGGAATTCATAAAAACTCTGGATTTCTGGAAAAAGGGTGGCAGAGAAACAATGGACCAATGAATGGAGGGGATGTAGGTGCGTCCTACAAGCAGATACGCCCCCTTTTTGATGTGGATGTTTCTGAAATGGAAAAACAAATAATAATAAATGTGAACAGATGGCACAAATATGGCCGTTGTTGTTTGTGAAGTGTGATTTCATTGAGGGTTGTCTGTGTTGAAGTGAAACATGAGCCTATTTTAATACTATAAAGGTTTTCATAAATGTCATAAAAGTTTAAACTCAACAGTAAACATGCAATACATAAATACAGTTCAAATATTTATACGGTATATATAAATTCTATTCTAGCAATAGGTCTGTTTTAACATTAAATTACTTGCTGTTGAATTAAAAAGAATTAGCATATTTCTCAGTAACCTTGCCAATAGTATTTACAGGTTTAAGTATTTTGTGGTTTTTAAAGCAGTAATCTGTAACTTTTGTCTCTCTGTCGCCATCTCTGTTTATACATAAAACTGCAGGTCACTTTACAAACCTCTTGTTTTGAATACTGATCTGTCACGCAGTTGCTCAATACCTGGTTTCTGTTTATTTTTCATTTAAAAAGTTACAGAATGCGGCTTTAAAGCTTTAGTTGATTTAGATTATTGCATTATGACCTGAATTGAAAGTTGCCCTTCTTGTGTAGATAGAGACGTACGTATATTTACTGGGTCATCACACAAGATTATCCTAATAAAATGTTTAATTTCATGACAGTGTGAAATATTTGAATTGGTCTGTTTTACAGGATTAATTTTGGTGGAAATTCGATCCGATAGTTTGATTTTATTCCGATGCTGTTATTTGTATTTTGGAAAATGTGGCATGAAATAACATTGAATATTTTTATGAGGATCAATTACAGATTAACGGGTGAAAGGATTTTCCGACCTATTTTTATGATTGTAATATAGATTTGTTATTCTGGTAAACAATAATTCCAGGCTGGCAATGGATATTTGTGATTTCTGTGTATGAAATGATGTGGATATAATTCAAAACAACGTGGAAATGGAAAAGATCAACACACAGAATATCGAAATACATAAAAATGCAAATGAGCCGCACATTCAATGCAATTTTGGACAGAAGTGAAAAACTGTATTTGTTGCAGTCCAGTAGCACAATTTGATCTGTTTTGTTCTGGGCATTTTTTCTGCTAGCTTGATACGTTGTAAATAAGACTGAATGTGATTTCTGATTACTTTTGTTTTTACTTCTCTGCCTATATATTATTTTGTGTCCCAAATGAAGTGAAATCATGTTCAATCTGTTCTCAGTCTGAGGTTTTGTTTTGTGATGTAGGACTCATTTGTGTGTGTGTGTGTGTGTGTGTGAGCGTGCATCAACAAGCTACAGTCAGTATTAATGTTTGTAATGTCAGTATTAAATTGCCAAAGCAGATTTTTCTGAATGATATCAATCTTAAATGCTAATAAAGTTAACTGATATGAAGCATGTGTTTTTGTTAAATCTGTTTTAGGTGTTTCTTAAACTTACAGGGGTCTATTTTAAAAGTCACATTACTGTAAAACTACCGTTACCATTCCTTTGTTTTGTTCTTGCTGTGTGACATTTAAAAAGTGCTTGACGTGACAGTGTCTGTGTTTAATTTCACAAATGTTTAAAAGTTTTATTCAAACATACTTCATGTGCATGAAGCTAAACAGTTTGCCATCCAAACACTGAGAGAAACTCCAGCAGAGTTCAGCTGCAGCTGTAATTGAAGACACCTGACCCAGATGAACAACATCTTTGCAAACGTCCAGGCAGGTGTGTCTCCAGGACTCTGGGCCTTTAGCAGCCGAGGTTACGCCACGTGACTGGATGGTCTGGTATTTAAACTTCTCATTTCACTCATTATGTCCAGCTATTCTGAATTCTCAAATAGGTGCCTATAAAGGAGTGCTGTTGGTTTAGCATTTGCGCTAAGGAACGCTGTGCTGATGTGGGTGCGCTAAACACTTTTCCAGGGTGCCGTCTGGGTTTTTTAAACAGTTTCCAGCAAACAAACACAATGATGACAAAAAAATGACAAGAAGACTGAATTCTCCTGTGATGCATGAGATGCTAGTCAGAGTGTGAAAATTGTTTGTTAGTTTATTTTCACTTTGTTAACAGGTTCAAAACTCTCTGTGCTTGAATAAATGCCTGTGTATGGATTTCTATAACAGTTTTATTTATAGATATGAAGCACAAAGTTTTAAGACCAACCCTGCTAACAATTTTAGGTTGTAAGAATGTTTTCCTAACATTTCCTTTAGCTAACAAATGTTAGTTTTATTTTAAGTGTTAAAGGAACTGTAAATCTTTTTAAACATTCCCCTTACAACTTAAGAATAACGCTTTTGATGTGCTCTAACAATTTAAAAGCATTATATTAATGTTACTGCAATATTTGATAATGTTGAGAGAACTTTGAGAGGATGTTCCTTGTTAACTGAGAAACAGCTTTATCGAAATTCCCAGATTCCTTTGTTATAAACAGGAATTGTGTCTGTGGGAAATCTGGTGGGATGTTTGTTATTTTGTTCAGTTCTGCAAACTGAGTTTTTTCCACACAAAGTGTGAAACTTGTGCATCATTAATCTTCGTGACAGATGTCGGCTCTCTGTTTCTGACGTAGAGGTTTGATGTTCTGAGATCTGAGACTTGGAAATAGAAAAGTCACAACACGGTGTGATAAATCCCCTTTCTGAGAGCTACGAATCGATAGCAGGGCTGATGGAGACACAATGCAGGGAAGAAAAAGTGGGAAAAAAGACAGGAAAGTTCATACGCTGTAAATGGGAAATGGGATGGGGAAAAAAATCCTGCTTTTGTATTGAAAATCAGGTGTAAATATAGTGGTTCTATTATTAACTGCAGTAACAGAAACATTGCCATTAAAAAAGCGTGTGTGTGTATATATGTGTGTGTGTGTGTGTGTATATGTGTGTGTGTGTGTGTGTGTATGTGTGTGCGCTGATGTCTGCGTGTCACTCACAGGCAGCAGTTGTCAGTGGACTGTATGGTTTTGTCTTTCTCACTGTGTGTGAATGAGATGCTGACAGTCCAGACTCTTATTTTTAGCTTCATATTTGCATCCATACAGACCTCATAACATTCATACAGTGTCACTTATACCTCAGTGTGTGTGTGTGTGTTTGTTTGTTTATCTGTCATTGTGGGGACCAAGTGTTGCAACCCAGCCAACAGTTTGGAGGCTGCAAGAACATTTTCTTAACATTTTATTTCTGTAACGTTTTAAAACGTTCCACTAACTACTTATTAAATAATAATTTTGATAGCTGTAGATTCATTTAAAGATTAACTTTAAAAGGTTATTCAGAGATAATTACCTGTAATTTTGGACACATTTCTAACCTCCTTTTGAGAACTAAATGACATCATGTTTATAATGTTTCTTTTAATTGTTGTTTTATGCTGTGGCTGAGGGTCTATATTCAGTACAGATTACCTTATTCAATAATAAATCTGTAGTCCATTCTCATTTATTCAGCAACATTTATCTGTTAAATGAAAGCAACATCACCTTGTACGGCACCATGATAAATCTCCTGCAGACATACAATAACATCCACATTAATAGTCCATCTGCACAGTGACCGACTCACAACAGCAGCTGTCAGCGTGTCTGTCAGACTGTTAGAGTCACACTGACATCTGTGATGAATCCGCTTGTTTATCAGAGGAGAGTGTGTCAATTATTCATACCTTAAATGAATATGAGGGACTGTGTTATAGAGAGTCTGTCCTGTCCCTGCGTTGCTGTCATTTGTGAAAATATTGTCCTTATATATTGTCCTATATACACAGGACCTTTTATATCCTGAGGTGAATGTTGTTTTGTCTTTTGCCTGTGCAACTGTATTTGACAAAAATGGACACATACCCTCTCTCTCTCTCTCTCTCTCTCAAACATTATTGCTTGGTTATTGAAATGAACGTTACTGAAACATTTTTAATTCTGTAACTTAAAACGTTCCACTAATTCATTTTTGTGATATATGTTATCCAAAGCGACTTACAGTGAATTCAATTACACATTTAATCAGTTCTTGTGTTCCCCAGGATCGAACCCACAAACCACAACGCAACGCACCACCAGTTAAACTACAGGAATAATATATAACATTAAAAATGTTCTTCTAAGGTTACTACAAGAACATTTGTGATAACTGAAAACATTAGCCTACATTCTGAGAACATCACCTGTTAACATTGAACCGCGGACCCATCAGGCATTTTATTCGGGGTCCATATAAAATAAATTGGCTATTTGATGGTCCACAGTTTTAAAAATGATTTCAGGATATGAGCGTTCACGACCGTGTCCGCAAAACCCTTTGGTGCCTTTTTTCAGAACGTTTGCAGAACCAAAGTGCTTTTCTGGTAGATTTGTCAACAAATGCATTCGAGCTCAACCTATTCTGAGAGTCCCAGTCAATGCTCCAAACTGGCCTGAATTGGATCCATTATGTCTGACCTCAGGTTCCTCTGTAGTAAAGGTTTGAATCGCTGCGAGTCAAACCAGGTCACGGCACCATTTTTTCACACCAGCCGTTCTTTTATCATGTGTAAATGTCACGGGTGTGAGTGTGGGGTAGACAGACCCCCGGATACGAAGCTCAATTATATTAATCTCACAAACAGTGATTAAAATACATCTGTGAATTCAGGGGGAAGGAATAGAAAAAACATGACAAGATGATTGTAATGCTAATTAGCTTCTTAGAGGAAATTTGTCTGGTTAATCGTATCTGTCAGTGTTAAGCTTGATAGATTCATCACTGAAGGATATTAATGCAAATCACAGGAGATACAATATTAAGGTTTTTCACATAAAGATGTTGTTTTTACATTGACAATAAGGAAATACAGGAAAATCCTCACATTCAAATATTTTAAAACATTTTAAAGTTAAGGTAGCAGAAGTGGTTGAAAAATGTATTTGTGTTTAGAATTGAAAGTTTTAATTGTTTGTCACTGACGTCTTTATAACTTCCTTCAGCTGAAATTGTGTTTTAAATATTTATAACCAGCTTTGAAACATGCACATAATTTGACTTGCATTCGTGTGTCATTGTTATTTTTTCTACCACTGTAAATAATAGATGCATGAAATAACAGACTGTTGCATTTCCTGTTCTTTATTTGAAAATGTCAGTGGACGTAAATCCAACACAATCCTTGAGGCGTTACGGACACAAGTTTTAATCCGTACGTATCCTCAGAGAATGACAATCATATTTTTGAGGATTATTTACTGGTTGAGACACGATGGACAGCAACCAGGAGTTAAATGTACAAAGATTATTTGGCGTTTGTAAATGTACCTATTCGTTTTAAAAAAATGTGCTATTAAAAAGCAAAACATCAGCTGTTGGGCAACAGCCTGATCATTTAAAACCTATAAGTGCAAATTCAGTCCAAACCCATGATTTATTCATACGGTCGGGAATCAGGCAGCAGAAAATAGAAATGACTGTTAAGGGGGTCTCAAGGACGTTGTTGTCTGAGATCCAGAGACAAGCGTTCGCTCACGGGGTCCCTCATTAATTCACACATGACTCTGTCTTCATACACCAAATCCACACTACAAATGACCATCTGCCCCTCCGGGACCCTCAGAAAACTGCCGCTTTTAAAGAGTTCTTCTGGCCCACTTTGGCTTCTCAGAGGTGGGAAGATTAAACATACTTCTGAGTGTGGAAAAGTGGGAAAGTGATTTTCTTCGAAGTCCTCTGTCATACACAAGAAGACAGTTCAAATAAATTAAACTGAGTGATGTAGCTAAACACACCCTGAAGATTGTCTTTCCAAACTTAAATTTCCCATATCATAACTTATATTTCCCAAATTTTCCCATCCTCTTTCCGCCTCATTTTCACTCATGAATTTCAGTAGCTTCTGTGTAAACAACACAATGTAAAGTTTTAAATCCAGGCATTGATGTTGCTTGACTGTTTTTGCTTTTTAAAAAAATTGTACCATTTTTCTTTTCTGTGTAATGATATTTAACTATAATGCAAACAGAGTCAAACTCCTACTGTACCAAACACTAACACAAAACTCACAAAACTGACAGATTCTTATCTAGTAACCGATAGCTTTGTTTGTTTCTGTTTATGGTTGGAAGGACCTGTTGTATAGCCCGGCGTTTGTGTACACGCACACACACGCACACACACACACACAAAACGCATTGAAGAATGTGTTGCTATGATGCTACAGGGTGATTTGAATGGTTGCCAGGACTGCTGTGCAGTTGCTAGGGTGTTGCTAAGACTGTACTTAGTGCTTTTTGTTTGTTTGCTAAAACATTCTTGCAGTTACATTACTAAAACGTTTTACATGATCATATATTCAAACATTATTAAATAAGTTGTTAGTGAAAAAACTTAACAAATAATTTAAATAATGTTCTAATATCTAACAACGTTAGTGCAACATCTAAAAACACTCTAAAAATGTTTTAATGTTTTTGTAACTTTTTGAAATGTTAGAGAAACGTTTTTGCAACCTTGCAGAAATGGTAAGCTGGGAGATGACAGTATTTTGAGGTCTGTAGCGTATTATGGTGTGAAACAAGTTTACATTCCAAACACAATATTTATTCAGTCGACTTGTTAAAACTGTTTTATAGAGAAGCTCAACTTTTTAAATTCATATCTGTAATATTCACAAGCTACAGAACTATAAATCTTTTCCAGCAAGACAAACACACCAGAGACTTTTTTACTCGCCTTTATAAACAAATAATTTTCATGTCTGGTAAACAAGAAGATAAAGAATTTGGGTCTCACATTTTCTGGTCAATTTTCAGTTTTTCTTCTGAGAAACATTTTCTGTGGCTGCGTGTTCACAAGTGTGTGTGTGTGTGTGTGTGTGTGTGTGTGTGTGTGTGTGTGTGTGTGTGTGTGTGTGTGTCACCCGCAGCCTGATATTGTTCAGCCCTCTGTCTGTAAGCTCAGTTTCTGCAGATGTCAGAGCCCTAGAGACCGTTTCACTGTTAATTGATCCAGCTCAGTCAATAAAGAAAGAGAGAATATGAGCCAGAGTGACAAAAAAGAGCAGAAAGTGATGTTTGGAGTGAGCTGAGATGTGTAAACGTTTGAGATGGCAAGACTGAGGTGGGATTTAGAAAGACACTTTAAACCCAGCAGTTCCAGTCTGTAGCAGTTCAGAACACATACAGTCTCACTCTCAATGTTTTCCTTCATCTGTAAGTGCTTGAGTTTAAATCCCAGAGTAATCTGACTAACTTTTAGACCTTGTCAATAATACGGTAGTTTTTAATCTCTGTCTCTTTATTCTTAAATTTTTTGTAGTGTGTTTAACTTGTTTTTTCATCTAACAATTTTAGGCTTTAAGAAGTTTTCAAAACTTTATTTCTTGGTTGTAAAAAACAGCATTTAAGTGTTTAACTCTTTTTTAAACATTCCACTAACAACTTACAAATATTCTTACACTAATAAATATGATGTATAACAAACTTCTAATGTTACTGCTGGAATGTTTTTAAGTGTGAGAGATTCTTATAACATTTTGATCATTATTTCTTATAACTTATATCTTATATCTTATTTTAACCTCGTTTTTGCAAAAATTGTACACTGTTGTGTATTTTGTGTTGTGCAGCCAAAAACGGCATCAGTGTGATGGCTGCGTCGTGACCTTTGCTCTGTGAAGTGTGTGTTTCGGATCAGCTGGGATTTCAGCCCTTGGGTTGATCATTAGGAGATTTCAGCAGCTGCGTCCCAGTGTTCAAACATCTGGGGTCTGTTAAGGGGGCAAAGACTGAGAGATAATTAATTAGAGTTGTTAAGTAATTAGTGCTGAAGGAGAAAAGAGGCTAAAATGGGATTTTAGAGGAACAAACCTGTGGTTGTTGATACCTGCCAGACTCAGTGTTGACGTCGTGTTGATGAAATCTGTCTGTCAGGGGGTCTTTGTGATGGTGGTCTGCTGAGATCTGAATGAAAAAACTGACATGATGTCTGTGAAGGTTACAATGAAGGGTGATTTTAAATAATAGGTTATTTTTATAAACCCTCTAGTGACACCCTAGCTAACAATTTTAGGTTGTAAAAACGTTTCTCAAACGTTTTCATTAAATAACAAAAACAGTAAAATTGTTAATTGAGAATAACATGTTTTACAAATATGTTGTTTCTCATTCTTCTCATCATCAGCCTATTATTATTTATGACAGCTTTTGAGGGCACTTGCATGTTTGCATGTTCAGAAAACCTACAAAATTCTTGATGTGACTGAGTCCTGAGGTTTTTAACTTATCTCAGATTTACACGTCTGCCTGAAAAACGAGAGAAAATTCACCATTTGGCAATCAGAAAAGTGAGAGTCTGCAGAACTTGACATTTGACCGGACTGCCTCTCCTAGCCCTAGTCTCCTCTTTCCTACACTAAATATTTATAAGTTCAGGGTGAAGTTTGCGCTGGAGAATTATTCAGTCGTTGTGAACAGTTTCCAGTTTAGAAAAACACAACCTGCAGTTTTATGTTTTGAACAGAGGGGGCAGTAGAGAGACAGACAGAGTTACAGATTGCAGCTTTAATAAATAATCTTTTATTGCATTTCATAACAAGCTATTAAAGTACCTTTAATAACAAATGATGATTTTTTATTCAAATACAAAAGTTATAATAAAAAAATAATCATTTTTCATAAAAAAGCCTGTAACTGTGTCTACAACAATAAACATGTTTGACAACCAAAACGTGTATAAATACTTTCATTTTTTTCATTTTTTACTTTTGTAAAGGACAAACTTGATGATTTTGTTACATGTAATGAAATGATATTTTGTTACGTAACCTAAAGACATCATGGTTGAACTTTTAAAGAAATCAGATTTACCTCCACAAACTAGTGTGTAGCTCGATGTTTCCTCAAATTCTTGCGACAAGAACTTCTCATAAGAGACTTTGCTGTGGGAAAATGGACCCTGTTTAAGTAAAACGGTCTACTTTCCTAAAACAGCCCCAGGGCAGAGAGAGAAAGAGAGAGAGTGAGAAAAGGTAGATCGCATACAAAATAGACAAGCTAACGTCTCATTATTCCAGGTGTAAGACAGGAAATGACATAATCAGGTCTCTCTTACATTCACTGCAAAATATATGAAATGCCTTTTCTCATTTATCCACCATTGGTCAATAACTTTAGGAGTTTTAAGCAGTTTTTGAAGTCATCTATATTTTATATATCTTATGTTTGACAGTTCATCACTGACACTTGTGGGAAGTGCTTGGCAGTGTTGCCAAGTCCTCCGTTTTTCCGCAGAATTGGGGTATTTTTAAACTGTGGATTGTGTTCTGTGTGAGGGTTTAATGGTTTAACATATTGCATTAATATTACATAAAAATGTTGTAATGTTTTACTTTGCTCTGCACAGTGATTTTAAAAATCTATTTGTGTGTAACAGTGAGTGTAAAATATCTATTTTAGGTACGGGAGGGGCATGTTTTGAATTATGGCTAGTATTGGGCTAGTTTTAAGTGGTCGTCGAGCTGATTTTATGAAACAGATTTGGCAACCCTGATGCTTGGTCAGTCACCAAAAACAACAAGGGAGTATGTAACTCCCTTTATATTTGCCAAGCATTTGCAGTAAACTACAGTATCCAATATATTTAACTCTACCAGTCTTTAAACAAATCAGTTTGTTACATTAACTTTAACCCCTTCCCGCAGCAGAGACGTTTAGACTGCAGGTGTCTCGGAAGGTCCGATTTTAAAATGCAGTTCTGCCTCTGCACAGTTGTCACAGGTGACACTCATATACTGTCATAGATCTACTGACTGAGTTATTTTTAAAGTTGTCAAACTTTTTGACACTAGCCGAGACATGTCAGAAATGGGGCAGGAACCCCCACTGTGAGTCTGAATCTGTGGTGTCTGTTCTCTTACAGGTGGAAATGAATCGCGGCCGTACAGTGTGAACAGTATCAGTGCTGTTCTGTGACCTACATTAGGATTATAGAGGGTGAAACTCCATGTTTAGCCCTGTGAAATCTCCAGTTATTACGTATGGAGAAACTCACTTTCTGACACACTTTTAAATCATTTATTTACTTATTTCTTTAGGTGGATGCGGTCGGATCTTACAGAGCAGAAGGCATCTGCTTTTGCAGGCTTGTTTTTAGATGCATGGGCTTTTTGGAATGATAGAAATTGATTGTAATTCCGTTACTGTGGAATTAAAAAACATTCCCACACAGAACTTATTCCGAGGCTTTTTCTTGTGTGCAGAAAGTGCTGAAAAGCTGTATTGATTGTTGCATTCCTAGTCTAGTACATGCTGTGTCTTGAGTGTGTGTGCACCTGTGTGTGTGTGTGTGCACCTGTCTGTGTGTGTGTGTGTGTGTGTGTGTGTGTGTGTGTGTGTGTGTGTGTGTGTGTGTGTGTGTGTGTGTGTGTGTGTGTGTGTGTGTGTGTGTGTGTGTGTGGATGTGTGTGTGTGTGTGTGTGTGTGTGTGTGCATGTTTTAGCGTGTGTGTTTGTGCACGCATGCTACACAATGATTAGCATGGCAGATTTTATTACTTTTTATTTATAAAAAGCATTAAAAATGTCTTGAAATATGTATAAATATGAGTTTTGTCGGCTAAATGTCACGTTTAATTTCAGAAGATCCTGGTTTAACGTCCAGCATTAATTGGCAGCTGAGTGACATCAGTTTATTCTGGGCATCAACTTTATTTATATTTTATCAGGGTCTCCAGCTGTCTGTCATGTGACACACGGCCCGGCGGGGACCCTGTTTGCTTTACCACTGCAGCTGTGAGCCCCGCGGACACCGTTTCCAGAAACAATGAGGTATTTATGACCATCCGTACACATTGTGTCTGTAAATCACCAGACATGTTTGTAAAGCTTTTGTTATGAAAGGAACTAATTGAGCTGCCATCTTTGTAGCTAGAGTTTAAACTACTTAAACTCATTGTGTGTGATTGTGTTTGATTGTTATTTTTATTAAACTCTAAATATATATTGTTGCAGTTGCTAATATGTTTTTTTAAGCATTTAGCCAAGTGTAGAATTTGCTCAACTTTGATGACCTAAACACAAGCCACTGTCACCCGATGGCTCAGATCACAGCATCTGCTGAGAGAAACCTGACAGCTTTGGTTGTAGCTCCTTCATCCATTCATCATCATCAGTTGTTGTCCTTGCTGTAGGGATGGTCATAAAGATTCCCTGTTTCACACTTTCGTTCTCATTTATTTTTTATAAGTAAAGCTCTATAGTGTTCCTGAGAGTCTGACTGGGGCCGTCCGGCACAGAAGTTCTGTCAGAACCCACAGCGTCACCAAACGTCACCTGATACACGGACAGATGTGTCATTAATGTAACATGATGTTTTAACAGACGTATGAAGTTTCACAGCAGTTCTCAGATCAGCTTTTTACAAGGATCAGATTTTACTTGCTGCTCATTTAAACGAGGAGATCCATTACATCAGGAGGAATTTGCTTACGCTAACAGGGAACGTTCTTAAAATGTTGGTTAACGTTCACTAAAGGAACTTTCTCTGAAAGTTAGCAAAAAGGTTTTATATTGTTTTATATATTTGTGTGTTTAAAAATATATATAAAAGTTAAAAAAATATGTTTTTATTCTAAAACTTACTTAATTAGTCCAGAAATAAAATGAATAAAGAATTATAAGCATGTTTAAAATATATACACTAAATACCATGTTACTTTATGCATTCCCAGTTAACAACTTTACGTTGTAAAATATGTTTTCATTATGTTTTTGCCTCAGTCTCAGCACTGGCTGTTTGTGGCATTAAGCCATTCTGTTGTCTGTTGCCAAAAGATTTATGAAAAGTTTACTTTTTATCAGAGCCTAAAGTAATTTAGTTTGAGGGACCGGTTGTTCCACCCAGGGTAATAAGACCAGCGCAGAGGCACTTTTATTCCCCGGTGTTTGCCCCTCACATACAGCAGATAATTAAAGTGTGTGATACTCTGCAGATATGGTTGAAACTGCAGGACGCTCCTGAGCTTAGCTTTAAGCTAGCACTGGTTGCTTTCAGCTCAGGTGGAAAGCCGTGGAGTATTGATGTGTTACAAGGCCTTGGAGACATTCTGCAAGACCTCTGCGTTCTCCTGACTAAAATATGGGGCGATGGATGATGGACGGACTGACTGAGGGTCAAAGGTCAAGCGAGGCTGATGACATCAAGCGGGAAGTGTGTGTCCTGCCAAGCAGAAGATGCAGAGGCTTCATTCATCTGTCGCAGAGGATGTGGTCTCCTGAGGCCTTTTCTCAGACCTCAGGCGTCTCAGAAGATTACAGCTGCTCTCCAGCTTCAGATGAATCTGTCCGATCAGAGACTGAGACTGAAAATCCATCTGTGAGGTTTGTGAACTGCTGACACGATAAAAACACGGTGTGTTCAAGTAGATCTGTGTAGATTCACTGATTCACTGAAAGCAAATAAACAAATGCTAGTAAAATATTATTTTGGGTTCATGAGAGTGAATAGAAATGTAGAAGTCTAACATAACTCATAAAACAAGGACGTCCTTCATTTACTTATGGAGTTTCTCAGCTACACACATTTGTGAAAACAGTTTTTAACCTTATTTGTTTTTGTCAGGGTCACAAATGTTTTTCTCTTTGGTTTGGTTTGGTTTGGTTGTATTTGTCCCACACCCAAATTTTCAATCCTAAACTATGAAAATCCATTTTAAAACTATAAACAATTACATTTCTAAGTCACTGCAGCCATAACAAAAATGTAAATATTTATTGAATGGAAATGAATTCAGTTTTTACAAAAGTTAGTGGACTTTTAAGAACACAGAGAACCGCATGCTAATGTAGCCAAAGTGTTAAAGTGTTAAAGTTGTTTCTTTTCTAAACGTCTTACAGGGTCAGTTGTAAAAGTTTTAATATATCACAGAATGTCTGTTTACCTGAAAGGCAACATTTAATTTCTTAAGCATTAATTGTGAATGATGTAAGCAGGTGATACGTGTGATAATCTCACCGAGTGCCTCAGATAAACGGCAGCATGTGGGAAGCTCATAAGATAAATACCCAAATAGTTCAAGGCTGACAGCAAAATAAGAGCCATCCATCAAGTGAAGGCTGATTGGACGACCTGCCGTGACATCAGAGGGGTCTGAATGCACACACACACACACACACACACACACACACACACACACACACACTGCTGTCCACTTCAGAGATGTAAATGAATCGGTGTCACTGTATTATTTAACCAAAGATGCAAAACACCAAAAATAAGTAACAGTAGTGAAATTTACACAGTACGAATTGTTTGAACCTTGTTGGTCAAATCTGCCTCCAGTTTCTATTTTTGCTTCATAATAACTCATCTGTGTTAAAGCCAAAAAGAAAATTCTTACATCATTTACTTACACCCTCATGTCATTCCAAACCAGATTTATGTTTTTTTTGCTTTCTTGGGACACGAAAGAAGATATTTTAACAGTGGCACCAATAACCGATAACAAAGACATTTCTTAAAATATCATCTTTAGTTTTCCGCAGAAAAAATGATGGAAATACTTTTGGGGAACTTTAAGGGCATCAGAACATATTTCTTATGACCTTTAATGGCACCTAACCAGCATAAAATTTCAACATATGGAAAATGATTCATTAGAAACCAGCACTAGCCGGTCATCTGCTAAGCCTCTCTGATGTATAGAGTTTAAGGTCTATATTTACAAAGACTTTTTTTAAGCTAATCATTATAGTCATGGAAAATGAACTTGCAAAAGAAGTTATTTGATCAAACGCTGGTTTCATCAGCACACAGTGAATATGTCTAATGTTCATTCTTTCCTGTTCCTGGATTTCCCGCTTGCGATTAAAAGGATGGTGGGGTCGTTCGGTCAGTCGCAGGCTCTGTTTGAGAACTGCCTCACTGTCTTCAATGAAGGTGAAATCCACTTTGAAAGTTTTCCACAAACTCCAGTATGACAGCCTTCTGTCTGCCGTTTTTCATTCAAGTAACATTTATAAAGCGTTCCTTTTAAAGCGCAGAGAATTAGACTAAACCCAGCTAACAGTTCAATGTTCTCAAGACATTGGCTAACGTTCTGTAAAAGTTTTCTCAAGGTTATCTAAAACATTCTTGCAGTAA